>CATIWR010610356.1:0-57500 GCA_949677035.1 Omphalea diandra | reverse complement strand
TATGTGGCAATGATATCTTATGGCCAATATGACAATAACATATGATAGTCTGTGTAGCAACAATATATGGTAGCCTATCTACTCATGATATCCTATAGCTTATATGGTAACAAAATACGATAACCTATCTAACAATGATAACTTATACCCTGTGTGGCAACAACAAATGATAGGCTATATGGCAGTAACATTTAATAGCTTATATGGCATTAAAGATTGAAAATTCTTTATTACATGAATGAATGGGTGATTGATTATTTATATTTAAATGCTTGTTGTGTTATTTGTGATTTAAGTATCCTTAATTATTTACTTACCAAGTAAGCAAGGTTATTCCTTTACATTTAATTTTCTTTAAGGAAAAGTCAACTAAAGATTGCATATAGCCTACATTTTGAAGTTGTTATCTAGTAGTTTGATAAAGATTGGGCTAGTATATGGTCTTTTTGTGTTTTATTCTTTTATCCATATATGTTTTGTTAATTTGTAAAATAAGATATATAACATTCAAACAAATGAAGATGGAACCCTTAATGATAATGGAATAGCATAAGACAATTTTAACCATGTTATGATGCTTTAGTACTTTATAGTCTATGAAAAAGTTAATACTTGTGCTTGGAGATGTTTATTAAATGTGGATTAATAACTCAAGCTACCTAATAAACTAAGTAAAGTTAAATAAAAAACTTTTTTAAGGAGATGTCGCAGAGATGTGCAATAATGAATCTGTAAATTGTTCATCCATTCTAACCCTCATTTGGATTAAAGACTCTAGCCTAAATGCACAAGCTTTGTACTTAGCCATGTTGTTGGTTACATGAAAGTCCAATTTCATAGTCGTAAGGAATAGCTCTCCTTTTAGTGACATTAAGATTACCGCTGCACCAGCCTTGTTTTGGTTTACAGCTCCAATGAAATACATTTTCTACCATTGGGGCTCTATTCCTTCTAATGTCTTATTAAAAAAATAGGAAAGTTTAAACTCACCATCTATAAGTTATTGGGCTAAGTATTCTACAACTATTTAGCCTTTGATATTTTTCTTAGTTGCATACTTGATGTCAAATTCCATCAAGAGTATTAGCCATTCGCTAGTTTTTTAGTAAAAAAAGGGATCTCATACAATTATTTATCTAAGTCAAGCTTTCAAACCACCTCAACTAAATATGACTAAAATAATGCCACAACTTCTTTATGGTTCATACCATTGCCAGACGTATCTTCTCTACTTAATTGTATTTCGCTTCATAAGGATGTAATTTCTTGCTGAACTAGTATACAATAAGTTTGTTCCCTCCTTCATCTTCCATTGCCAACATTGCTCCTTATGAACTCTCTCTTTATTATCAAGTATAGAATCAATGACTTACTCAACTTTAGGGGCCATAACACTAAGGGATTTGATAGATACTCTTATATCTTATTGAAAGCCCTTTGGTATTATTCATTCCATACCATTAGTTAGTCCTTCCCTAGCAATATAAAGATCAGCATGTAAATGGGAATGAGTTTGGCTATAAACCTGCTAATATATTATAGTTGACCTAGGAGCCCCTAAATAACCTTTTTTTATCTTTGGTATGGGCATATCATGAATGGCCTTTACTTTATGTAGGTCTATTATGATATTATGGGCATTAGATTTTGAGCCTTAAGATGCAATTGCAATGATGAAAAACTATTTAATGTCTCTTAAGATACAAGGGGAAAGTTGCAATGGAAGAATAACTAAGCCTAAGGATGACTTGGATCAAACCTAAACTAAGCTCAAAGTCCTTTTGAGTCCAATTTAACAACCATCTTATCATTTTTAGTTTGTTGTATAATAAACTTACTTGGCTATACAGCTAAGAACCTTAGTAGGTATAAGGTTCCAAAACCTAGAACCCTATCATTCACATGGATGTACAACGAACTTAATGGTTTGTATAACCAAACTCTTAGCTATATAAACCACCCTAAAACCCTAAACTCTAAAATGTTGCTAGCCTTTCTTTGGTATGGGTTTAAAATATAATGTAACTAAAGCTACCTTAGCTCAAGTGCACCCATCTCCCTCTATAAATACCCCTCCCTATTTTAAAATAGGAGGAGAGGCTTGGAAGGTCCTAATAAAAATCTTCTAAAATTGCTTTAAAAACACTCTTAAACATAGAAAATTAAACGTTAAGTCATTCACACTAAGATCTAAGGTGGTTTTCTAAGCATTGTGACTTTCATTTATGCATAACCCTTGCATTTTGGAGTGTAAAATCAAGATATAATGCCTTTGAAGGTAAGGAAATAATAGAAAGCATCATAGTATCCCTTTAAACCCTCTTCTTCTTCTCATTCTTTTATTTTTCTTTGAAAGCCAATCTAAGTGTGCTGTAAAGACTTATTTATGGTCTATACAGACCACCAAGAAGACTATACAAACCACTAATTAGTCTACACAACCTTCTTTCATAGAGAATAACATATGTCTTTTAGCTTCTTCCCTATCCATTTTCTTCTTTCCTTAGGGTTTCTTAGGGATGTCTTGTGAGCTTTAATAGTAGAATAGTAGTAGGTTTCATGGCCTAGGACCCTTATTCATTCAAATAATATAATAAGGATCTAGTTTAGGGTTAGCTTTTTATGGTTTTCATGCTTCTAATATCTTCTTCTTCATGCCTTTACACCTTTTTGTGTGTTATATATTCTATTTGGGCATCATTTTAGCAATGATTAAAAGAAGGGTTTTTCATCTATATGGCATTAAGAGCCTTATGAACTTTATCGTCATTTCTTAGTTAGTGTTATACTTTAATCATCCATTATCATAAAGAAGTGAGTAGCCATCTTGCTAATTCACTCAATTCATTTATTTCAAGATGGTTATCTTGATTATAGTTAGGGAGAGAGATAAATCCATTATGACCCTTATTAAATTGCATCTTATGTTTAGTAGATAACGTGCTACAAGATGGTTATCTTGATTAGAGTTGGGGAGAAAGATAAATCCATTATGACTCTTATTAAATTGCATTTTATGTTTAGTAGATAACATGTTACATGTGTACTATTTGAACTTCTATTATGGACATGTTGATATCCTAACTCTCATATGGGTATTGTTATGCTTATGGATTCTTATGCTCTTTAGGAGCATTATAGAGGATGATGCAATGATCTTAGGATCCTTGTGAGCACCTTGAATTTTGTAGCTATGCTTGAACGAGTGAAATCTTACTTACAACTCCTACCTTTTATCAATCATTAGGGGAATAAGAAGAATAGAGGGGGCATATGTTGGTAATTACCCCTAGTAATGGCATACAATTTGGATCAACAGGAGATCCTTAAGGCCTAATGTAAGATGAAAGCCTATTTTCCAAAGTAGTGGTTAATGGGGGACTAAGGTGGGACAATACATTGGTACCATCCCTAAGTGAAATAAGGAGCCACCACCTGACTTTTGTTGAGACAATAATCTAGGCAAGGACAAATTTGAGCCTACCTAAGTAATTTAGAAGGCCTAATTTGTCTTCACCCCAATAGATTTCGGGTTCGAGAGTTGGTATAATGTGGAGAGAAGGTTGGGTAACCCCTAGCCACCTGTATATAAAGATCAGGCCTTCAGTCAAACAATAGTTCATTTTTATACTTTGCCTTTATTAATCAATTTCCACCTAGGCACATCCATCTGAACTACCCATCAACCGTAATAATACAGTATGCAATGCATAAATGATATATAAGATGTAAGAAAATAATAAATAATATATATAAGGTGGGGATGTGGGAAACATGTCCAAATGGTGGGATTATCATGTAATGAACTTAAATAGATAAAAAGCATGCATTGTCATCCATTCATCCATATTCAAAAATTAAAGAGAGAGTTAGGGTGGGTCAGACATTCATGGCAAAGGGATTATCATACATATCCATGCATCCATTCATTCACATCATGCATGATTAATTGGGATAGGGTTATGCATCATGGCAAGGGGCATAAACATCTATTGTCATTCATTCATCCAAATTTAAACATCAAAGAAAGAGTGGTGGTCACACATCATGGCAAAGAGGTCTGATACATTCATCATTCACACATCATATCATCCATTCTTAAGCGTCTAATGAGGGTTGGGGTTCATGCATCATGATATAGGGAGATATGCATTCATCAATCATTCATGATCTCCTAAGATGACCATTGAGACCAACTTATGGTCTTCGTCTAACACAACACCTAAGTGCCACATGCAAAAGGTGCTTAGATATGGGTCTAAGTCCATAGTATCACATTTCCACATAACCATCAAGTAAGCAAAAATGCATAAATCATGAACATAAACAGAAGAGAACATGCAATATTTGGCATTTGGAGGATCTATAATGGCCTAAGGCAAAAACTCACTACAAGAGGAATCCTATGATTGATGAATCCTCACCCTATGTTGCACTAAAAGAGCATGACATTTATAGCACTACTAACAATAAAAAAAGGTTAGAATGCAAATCAAAAAGGGAATCACATAAATGAAATACTATTCACATATTTATTAACATAAACAAAACTATAAAAAAAGGGACTCTCAAGGTCATTGGAATCTCAAGTTCCTCACTTGGTCACTGCCCTAAAATGATTGATAATAGAACTAAAATCATCATTGAATCAATAATAGAAAGCATGAACTATAAGATCACAAGAACCATGAAAAGCCTTGCAATACCTATCAAAACTCCTTTTTTTTTTTTTTATGTAAATAAGGGTTCTTATCGATCTAGCCTTACCTTATTATAGCACTAGAGTGATAAAGAAACATAAAAGAATACCTTGGATAATAAAAATTTGGATGAGGAGAAGAGAGGTTTCACAAAACTATGCCCAGGAAACCAACATTGTATAAACCATTATTGAGGTTGTACATCTAAGAATGGCGGGTTGTACAACCTATATAAAAGTTGTACATTCCCCGAATCTTAGGTTTTTGAAAATAAAATGAAGATGAATAAAAGGAAGAAGAAGAAGGATAATGGGGGCCTTGGATACCTTTGTATGTTTCAATGCCTTTAGATGCTCACAAGGTGTTCCATATCCTCCAAAAATCTTTAGGAAATGCTCAAATGGTGAAAAGAAAGACATAGTTCTACCTTACAAAAAGTTAGGTGAGTTAGGGTTTTAAGGTTTTTTGTGCTAAGTGTGAATTGAGAAGCAATTTTGGTAGAGTAACCTTAAGGTTTCCAAGCCTCCTCTCCCTCTTTAAATGATGGGATATTTATAGGTGTAGGATGAGTGCACAAGGCAAAAAATGGTTATAGTTGCACTATGTATAAGTATAATCATAAAGAATGAAATAAATCTCCTGGAATTAAGGTTTATACGTAGGCATTATAGTCAGGCATGGGTTGTACATCCATATGCTAAGGTTGTACAACCTTAAGTTTATGGGGAAACTAATTCTAAGAGGTTCTCAAAGTTAGGGCAAATTGTACAACCCTATGTATGGCTGTGTATCCTTGATTTACAGGTTGTACAACCTTGCTTAATGGGTTGTACAACCCATCAAGCTTTCGGACTTGGTCTTAGGCCTGGTTTTAGATTTCTCTAAGGTATCCTATGACCTTTCCTCTATTTATTGGCAATTCCCATTATATTATAGGGAGCATATTTAGTGATTTTCATCATCAGGCTTTGCATCTAATGGTCTAAAATCTAATGCTTATAGTTTTCCCTCAACATTTGAAAAATGACTGTTGGACAAGACATAACAAAGCTTAGTTATAAACTTGGTCACTCGATAAAGGATACAAAAGTATACAATTTTCTTAGTAGTGTCTCGAGCAAGTACTAAGCTTATTGGTAGCCCTCTAGCAAATACTAAGGTTAAATATCACATTCTAGCAGCCTTATAGCAAGTGTTGTAGTTCATCTCCTTAGTGACCCATTAGTAAGCACTAAGCTTCTTAGCAGCCCTTTAACAAGTACCAAGGTTAAATTTCACTTTGTAATAGCCCTTTAGCAAGTATTAGAGTTGAACTCCTTAGCAGCCCTTTAACAACAACTAAGCTTCATGGCAGCCCTATAGTAAGTATTAAGGTTAAATATTCTCCTTCAGCAGCCCTCAATCAAGTACTGAAGTTGATCTTCTTAACAACCCTTTACTAAGTAGTAAGCTTCCTCGTAACCATCTAGCAAGCACCAAGATCAAATATCTTCCTCTGTTCATAGGATTCTAACTTAGCATTCTTATTTATGCCTTTGGCATTTTATCTTGTGTTCTTATTTGTTCTATCCTCTATCATCTCTCTTGGTTCTCATCATTTTGGCTTCTAACATTGCTCTTAATTCTCTTCATTTTGCTTTCTGGCATGGCTTTTGGTTATCTTCATTTTAGCTTATGGTATTGCTCTTAGTTCTCTTCACTTACACTTTTGCCTTATTCTTTTGGTATCTCTTGGCTTTGCTCACTTTCTTTTCTCACTCTCTAACTTTTCTCTCTTTATCTTGACTTTTTAATTTTGCTCTCTTATTTTGCCTTTTTTAATTTCTCTATTGTTTTATCTTTTACCTTTTCTTGCTTTTTCTCTCTCTGATTTATTGAATTTCACTTAATCTTGCTTCTTGGTTTCACTATTTATTTTCTTCTCAAGTTCCTCCTTTCACATATGTTTGGAAAATAATACTATGATGATAAATCATTAAATCAAAATGAATAAGCTACTCATGTGCTTTAAAGATATTAAAAGGACACAAGATCACCAAGCTTGATAGTGTTTTATAGGCTTCACTTATCTTAGTGGTTCATTAGGGTCTTGGCCTTGACGTGAGCTTATTCCTTGAGATGCTCATTTATTCTCTTAATATCCTTGTTCTAACACTACTTCTTACATAAGGTTGTCATACTTAAAACTAGTACAATTTCCTAAACCTTTGCATATATGGTCATAATCTCTACTTTGTAAGGAATCTTAACTTTTTGGTGGACTGCGGAAGGCACACCATCCAGTGGGTGATACATGTTGAACCTTAGGGTTCCAAGTCTTATTGTGATAACTATAAATAAGTCAAAATGGTTACCTTTATGCAACTTGTTCATGCTAGAACTTGTAGGAACAATAACTCTTTAAACTATGATGTTTAGAGAAGGGATTATGTTTGAAAACTTAAAGTATTAGAGAGTGAAAATCAAGGTAAACTCATCTTAACAAATAAACGTGGTTGTCTATTTTCAATAGGCATTATGGACCTAATAATGGGCATTGAAATGTCATAACAGTCATTCAAGGAATACTTTATCTTTAATATAGCCTTCTGGACTTCTCAACAAGGGTTACCATATTCCTAATAGACATTGAAGAATTGTTTTGAAATGGTTGTGCATATTGAATCTCACAATGGGCATTGTTCTTGCCTTACATAAGACATTGCATTTTCACAAGAGTTCTTAGACAAAATGCCTTAGATTGAGCAAAACTCTCTAAAATTTGAAATGAGCATTAGTCATTTATAGCAAGCATTGAAAAAGCTCTCTAGATCATGATAAAGGCTCTGGACCGTGCAATGAGGCACACTCAATATCTAAATAAGGATTGAGCACATCTAACAGGCATTGAAAAATGCTTTAGTTTGAGCTATAAGCACTGGAGACATTAATATCTCAACAAGCGTTAAAGATGTTGCCAACAGATATTGAGAATTCTTCAATAGTCATTGAATTGAAGGGCTTATGTAGACCTTATAAAATGAGCATCAAGTTCATACTTTATGGGAATCAACAATAAGCATTAATCTTTTTCCAATGGTATTGAAGTTTAAAAGTAACGACCATTGTTTTTATCCAACGATTATTGAAGAAATAGTGAACTAAACAAATGTAATAGTCAATGGAGGAGCATTGAGTCAGCTTATCTCTAATAGGTAGTCCTAATGGTTGTTTCAATAGAGCGAACGACCATTGAAGGTGTGTTTTGCTTGATAACCACTCATTTGCATGAAATTAATGATGGTTGATGCCTTAGTAATGAGTGTGGAGAATATTTAATAGGCTTTGAAAGTGTACAGCTATAATGTGAAGTGACACCTTGTTTTCTAATTGCTAGTTTTTTATCCATGATATAAAAGGATATGCCCTCAACCAAAACACATAGAAAACTATTCAATTAAGAAAGCATTTTATTATAAAAGTTATTCTCAATCAAAAGGGTGAACAAAGAATGATTTAGCAATCAAGATAACTTCATTAGTCAAAGCTTACAAGAGTTATCTTCAAAATAGAGTTTTAAGAGTATGCTTTTTGAAAATTCTCTTCACATTCTTAACCTTTTGAAGCATACCTTATGAAAAATTTAAAGTGACTTTATTGCTTAATTGAATAAGTTTTTTCTACTTCTTAAATTAGTGTATTTAGTTTGAGGAAATCTTAGGTTAGGAAACCCAAAAAACTATAACTTATGGAAGGTTTAAGCTAGTACCTGGAAACTATTTTAGGTTAAGGTTAAGTAATATTTATGAAACTACTTGTGAGAGACTGATAAAGCCTAAGAATTTATCACTTGTAAAGGCTTGGTAGTGCCTAAAAAATTACCATTGTAAAGGTTATTGATAGCACCTTAAGCTATCAAGATAGAGGAGGCTATAGTGGAGATACTAGAGGAGAGATCATAGGCTAGTTGTATCAAACCACTTTAAATTTTGTGTCTTAATTATTTTCTTTTATGCTCTTAGTTTTAATTTTTAATACTTGCCATTGACCAATTCAACCCCCCACTTACAGGGCACTAAGGGATAACAATACCATAGTCTTCCTAATAAAAGTGAGGAGGTGATTGCGATATGTAATACTATAAATTCCTCAACTATCACCGCCATGCTAGTTTCGACTAGGATTTTGAACATACTCAAAGCCAGTCTCTTACTGCCATGATATACCAAATGGCACTATTAGAAGCTTTCAAATCTTTATAAGACATTCCAAACTTATGTAACAATTTTTTTAGGTAGAAGTTAATCTCAAAACCATCATCAACCATAACATATGGCGTATGCTTCCCTTCACCTCAATTGTCTTTTGCAACCTCTCAAATGCCCTGGATAGAGGCATCCCTAAATAAGTGAACTATCTTGGCGTCCTTACTACGTTGACATATGTCATCTTGTCTCCCTTAGCTTGAGGCTGAGATGAAACACTTCTTTTTCTCCGATATTGTCTTATCAACTCAAATTCTGACTCTTTAGCCAGCAAACATGCTTCACAAAGCTCTTTAAAGTTCTTGACCAATATTCCCCTTATTTTGGTGCTAATTCTAACCCTTATATAATCATCCTAACTTACTCTTTCCCTATAAGCCTTATGGTCACCTCTAAAGTTGTCCATCTCATGATGTAGTCATTGAAACTTTCACTACCATTCTCCTTCAAAGACTCCAAATCTTACAACATGACTTTCATATTTGAATTATAAACATAATGCCTCTTAAAAAACATTCATCAATTACTTCTAGTCTTCTTTGACAGTCTTTGGTTGGTTGAAGCACCATGTCGTTATGGACCCTTCTAATGACAATTTTTAAAAAAGCTTTAACATAGTGTCCATTAAGAGCTTGAATGCCTTCATGATTAGCACACACAAGCGGATCTCGTTATTTGCATTATAGGTTCCTATGAACTTTGGGAGCCTAGGAATTTGAAAATTAGCAAAAAATCTCATATGTTTATGAGTAAGCAATTCCTCAATGTTTGTACCCTTTCCTCAATGTTTGTATCCTTCTCAAAACCTTCAGCACCTAGAGCCTTCTATATTTTCTCCAACTATTTAGAAAAGTCATCAAATCAAGTACTCCCCTTCTCACTCTCTATGGGTATGTTCAAAATAGTAGTAGTACATTCCACTTCCCTAGCAAACTTGCTCTTATGATACTCTTTCATCCTAAATAGATAATCATCAATCACTATAGGTTGGGGTGCCTTCATTGGTGCCTTCCTTTTATCAATTTCATTAGCAAAGGTCTCCCTCCTTTTCAAAATCTCATTAACGTGCTTATTCACCTATTATACAATCCTCTCTTCCATTTTACAGTTAAAGTTAGCCATCATATGTTTTAGGGCCTTAGGTGATATGGTTGGCCCTATGATTGGGTTAACTTTAGGGCCTAAACTTAGTGTTTTACTCTTTTGGGCAAGTTGATTGCCCTTTCTTTTCCATGAGGGTTTGGATATAGCTATAATGGCTTATTTATGCTTTTTTTTTTTTACCTTTTCATATCATTTCATTCCATCTCTTCTTGCTTCACCTTTATTGGTTTAATCTCTAGTGGGGATTGACTTACTTCCTTCTTATTTTATCCTTCTTGCTTTGCCTTATAGGACTGGGAGTGTTCCTTTTCCATTCTTGACTTTATTATCATTCTACTCAGGCTTAGAAAATAAAGTCATAATAATAAGGGACAAAACAATGTTAATTATTAACTCAAATGATTAAAAAAATGATAAAAAGGATATCATGTATGAAGTTGTCATTCCTTAGTGATTTTATTGTCTTGCTTATTAATCTTCATTGATATCTATAGCTTATAGACCTATAAAGAGTTCCCATGTCTCTTTGCTTGGCATGCCTCTTCCATGAAATTTTTCTCTTCATCTCTTTTTACATTGGGCTCCTACTTAGTTGAATATTTTTCAATTCCTCCACTTGTGGTTTAGATCATCATCTCTCCCGTGGCAATTCTACTTCACCTTAGTTATTTTGTAATGTAAGTTTTCATTCTAGACTATTGTTGCTTCTGAAGTGCCCTAATTTCTTAATCTTATTCCTGTTAGAACTTTGTTGGTTCCTTTATAGACTTCCTAGCCATCTACTTAGAGGTCATGCAAAATTTTAACAGTTGTCATCGTTAATAAATTTTTATGGATCACAACGTGACACTTGACTCTTCTAGTGTATTGCTAAAAGATTTTCACTTATTAGCCCTTTTATGTAACTAGTATCTCTTATTGTTTGATCACCTTCATTAAGATATGCATCTGTCCAATGTCCTTCCTCTTTGTCATCCATTGAAATTAAGCCCAAACAAGGGGATCATTAATGCCTACTTATTAAGGTCCTCATTAGATGATCTTTGTGGAAGTTGTCTAATCGTTGTTGAGTTTGATTTGTCTTCCCATTTGACAACATCAAATAGTTGGCAAATTCTATAATTGATTGGCTTCCTTTCTCTTTAAGGTTTTTTCAATTGAGTCATGAGATGCATCAAGTTAAGCTTTAGGGTTCTAAAATGCACTTAGTTGAGGCTTCTATTTCATTGGCTAGTATGTCCTCCTTAAATGGCTTCACATCTAACATATCTTAACCTTATGTTTACTTTGTCATCTCATTTTCTTTACCATTTAAATTATTGCAAACCTCTCTCTTGTGATTTCTCTTTTGTAGGGCTTGAATCACTTATTTTTGCTTTATTCTTACAATAAAAAAGGATATAATGGTTTATGAAAGCTTTATAAATTCATATAGCATCAAAACTCCTTTATTGCCTTCAGTTATAAGGAAGTCATAATAATAGTGTCACTGATGAAACCTTTGCAATCCGTATAATGTCATTCAAAAGTATGATCTTTTGGAACTTATTGCCTTAGAGGTGGTTATCTTTACCCATCTTGCCTATTTTTCTTTTGCCATATTTTATTCTTCTATGTTATTTATGCACTATTCTCCTTACTTTTATTCTTATTTCTCGAGAGAATGAAGGAACATGGACACAATGATGTAGTGGTGCATTGAGCTTCTAAGAATAATGTATATAACATATAGTAGCTAAATTCATCAACATCCTATTTATCTTTTAGCTCAAATGTAATACAACAACTTTCATGACAAGTTAGGAGTGGCATATGGACATTACTCACACAATCTATATTCTTATTAACTAGGCTGCCACCAATACAATATCATTTTCAATAACGGTTAGCTTTAGTTATTTAAGGGATTGTGTCCCATTTGATTGACCTTTATACACTATCAATTTATCCTTGAGAGAAGAAGGAGTGCATTATTCAGTTGCCTAAGTTCATACTTTCACTAAAGTCTCTAAACACTTTTTGTTATGACACCTCATATAAGATGGCAACCAAAAATTAAAGAGGTTGAGATTGATCAATTAGCGCAATATCTTATTTCTGACCAACTAAACATCATGTTGTTCTTTAATGTTTCAAATGCTATACATATGCTCCTTTTGCTTCCTTTAAAGGACTTGGTTATTGTAGCTTAGTTTAATTGGGCAGTGCTACCTCTCCTACATTACTATATGGATCTGGCTATCTGTGAATTTGCCCTTACTAACACATCCTATCGGTATTATCTCCTTTCTTACTCTCTTCCCTTTTTCTTCTCGATTTAGGCATGTGAACATGACTTCTTATTTAGCATAATCATTGTAGCCCCCTAATGTTGTATGACTTTTGTTCTTTATACTTCATATAGACACTCAGAGGAGCTAGAACTCACAATTTGCATTTTCACTAAATAAGATTAAAGATCTTGACTCTTAATGTGGTAAATGGCCTGAAAAGAAATAAAAGATGTATTGGTTTAATAAAGATGATTCATATGCACATACTTAGGTTGCTTCCTCATTTTCTTCCTTTATATGTGAAGATTGTGCTCTAAGGTGATTATGATGCATAGCTCAATAACATGTTTGCTTCTAATAAGCATCATAACACAATAGCACTTTTAATGGGTCCAAATAGGGGTAAGAGCATCTTTCTACTTTTGGCCATAATCTTACTACCAATTTTCTAAGAGATGCTGCCAAGAAGCATGAGTGGGGTTCATGGAACTACAACTTCTCAGCCTTTCTACATACCATCAGTCATAGAGAGAGTGTTCATATTATGGGTTCTTTCTCTCCATGCCTTTATGCACTAAATCATTAGTTCAACAATGGCTATTAACTTGAAAGCACATGCTTACAAAGCCAAAAGAGGCAAGCCTTCTAGCATTCAAGCCATACAAGAAATAACTTCACTGTCCTATCTTCCACCTATTATTGAACATCTGCTAAGCATAATTCTTTGGCACATTATACATTTTTTTGTCATTTATTGCTTTATCCATATTCTATTTAGCCAAACCCCATATTTTAGTTTGACATTAACATCCTCTATTAGTTATCCTTTAATCTAAGACTCCCATATATCCAAGCTCTTCCTTAATTATCAGGTGCTATGTAACATCCCTATCCACATTCATTGGCATTTTCACATGAACTTATTAATTGCATAAATAATTTGCAATCCCAAATGAACATATGCAATGGATAAATGATCATTTAGATATGTGAGTTGGATAAGCACAACGATGACACTTGTGTTATTGCATTTGGGACACTTGAACATATATGTAATATTTGCATAGTTGAATGGCAAATTATCCTATGTTGTGTGCATGTGATAATGTCATAAATAATGGTGTTTTAGAGCTTATTTAAAAGTATAAGGAGCATATGGGGATTAGGAGATGGATGGTGGTGATGAAGGAGTGAAAAAGAGGAAATAAAAGGGGAAAAGTGAACTTCCAACCAATGGAAATGAGACACCATGATTTTGACTTATTACAATAGGCTTACAAGTGGAACTTTTCATCCTTTTAGGATTAGAATAGATAGGTTAAATATGTTGGGTAGCATAAGAAATAGGGAGCTAAGGAAGAAAGAAATAAAAGAATAAGAAGAAGAAGATGAAGAAGAGGGAGAATAATGAGCTTCCTGTGAAGGAATCCTAAGTTTTTCTAGCTCTGGGTAAATAGGTAAGTTCATTATATTCTTCCAACATGAAATTAATCCCTTATGACATGTTAATCATGCAAGGTTAGTAAGAATTATAAAGTATTTGAGGTAAACCTCATGTATAGAAGTTGAAATTCAAGAGAAACAAGAGTTGATTAGTTTTGTTGATAGAGCAAAATTTTGTACCCATGATTTCATAACACTATAAGAAGAACATGGTATAGTATGAAATACAAAAGTTATAGCTTTATGCCCTACCTAAATTCATGTAAAACATTTTTGCTTAATTTGGTGTGTGTGAGGAGATATGTCTCCTTCAATAAGGTTAGTTTACAACTAACTGAAATCACCTCAGTCTTTCAGTTTTCTTATATTTTGATGACCTTATGTTTTGATTTAGACAAAGTGAAAAACATTAAATTTGTAGTTCATATTCCCTCTAAATACCTATAAAGCACTTTTACCTGATTTGTTGTGTAGAAAGGAATATGGCTCATTGGCTATGACTGACCTTGAACCTGATGAAACCTTATCAGTCTTATAATTCTATTTTCCATGAATTTATTAGCCATAGGATCATAATTCAATGATGTACCAAACTTGAAAGCTGTATATTTATGTTTCATCTATATGTCTGTAAAAATATTTTTGCCAAAATTAACATGGTTTTTGAAATATTTCCCCTTCATTATGACTAATTGTCAACTGTTGAAAACCTGCTCACTTTGAGATTGGTCATTTATTTTGGTGACATTATAAACTAAATTAGATAATGAGTAAAATATGAAAAATGCTTCCTTATGTTTTTTGTAACTGGTTGATCAAATTTTTAATTGGATTTGTACAATTTGAGATATACCTAAGATTGTAAGACCTACTCAGACTGAGATGATATTGAAATAAGGTGAAATTCAAAAATTCACAACATTTTATATGTGTCTTATAATGACTTTAAATTTGAATATGTTTTATTATTATGTATCTAGTTTATTTAAAAAAAAATAAAGTCATTTGGATAAGTATATACAAAGTTATTACTATAAGAGTGTAGCAGGGTCAGGCTACCATGCAAGGAAAATATGCATAAACACTAGGTCTACTTGCATTGATCATGCCATAGTTGCATACCAAGCATTCATAATCATTTTGACATACTTATATCCATATTTGTATCAAATGTTAGGTTCTCAACAATTCGAGGAAGCCCTAAAGAGAGAACCAAACCTACCGTAAAGGTTGGTGACATCAAAAGATGAGTAAAAACCATAATCAGATTCTAATGTGTTTGTGTGATAATTTTATTATGTGATTTTGCTCTAGTACATGTATGTGACTGAATTGTTGCCTTTTAGATTTGAATACAAGTTAAGTGACAATTATATATTCTTAATGATTACTTGGTGTACCAATGTGAATGAACACTTGTAAATAGAACTAAAAGGATATTGCAACTGGTTTGTCAAACACTTGCAAATCACTTAGAAAAAGGATCATTACGTCCTATTGGCATATGTTATTGATCAAATGATTCACTTGTTATATGTTGGCTAGCAAAAACAAATGTCACTTGAATCACATGAATTCCCGGGGGAAGTGTTCCCTTGCAAGATCACGACAAAAATCAATTTATTGCACTTGCACTTGCATAATCAATTATTATATTTGTAATGTATCCTAATGATATTTGATTGTTGGTTGTGCCATAAGAATCTGATTATGATTTTTATTCATTGAGCCGCGACTCACCAAATCACAATTATGTTTTTTAGATACTAAAGCATAAGGTTTAGATACTTTGGTGCATAGAGTTTTGCATAGAGACACATGAACCACAAGTCGTCGGCTAAATTCCAACTCTCTCTCTCCTTGTGTCATGTACATATATCTAGATGGGAACCTATTTATGGTCATTAGCCTTGAACATTAGTCAGCATATATGCATATTAAATACATGTTGGATTGTGTATGTATGATGAATAAACCTTTATGCATATGTATTTATCTACATGAGTGCCTTGATTTGTAAATGAAAATGGTCGTTACAATTTTTGGCATCAGAGTAGGGATAGGTTCCATGAGGACATAGATATGAACATGACATGACTTTGGAATAATTATTTATTGTCATATGACAGTCTTTTATGTCTATAGGGCATTAGCAAAGGGTAATCATGGTAGTACCCATGGCTTACCAAAGAGAAAGGAGTTAGTCGATTTGTATTCCATAAAAGCATCATGCAACCATTTAGAAATCAACCTGCTGACAGTGTTAGCTCTCCTACACATTCTCATGCACAACACATATCTCATGGGCAACCACAACAAAGAATTGGTGAACCAATGTGCATGGTCAAGAAATTCAAAGAGAAAGAAGGTATGATAAATTAAGAAAATAGGGTGAAGTAGACTTCAGTGGTACCACATATCCATCAGTGGTAGAGATATGGCTAAAAAGAACACAAAGTTTTGAATTTGATGAAATTCACACTAGAATAAAAAGTTTGATTATGTAGTGTCGTTATTACAGGGGGATGCATATGATTGGTGGGAAACCATTCCAAGGAGTGATGTCCAGTCTCCAGTGCTTACATGAGATGATTTTCTTCATGAGTTCAACAACAATTACATGCCATAAATGTATAAAGATGATAAAATCAAGGAGTTTTTAAACCTAAAGTAAGAGAGATGACTATAGCCGAGTATGAGGTAAAATTTAATCAATTATCTCATTATGCATCCTTCATGGTGGCCACTGACAAAGACAAATGTCGACAGTTTGAAGAGGGATTAAGATATGAGATCAGAAGTAAGATCACAACTATAGATCTTGAAAATTATACCAAGCTAAAAGCTATTGCAATCAGGGTGGAAAAATTAGAAAAAGAAAATATAAAGCAACAAGTAAAAAAAAATGCCATATTAAGTTTACAAGAGATTTTAATAGAAAGAAAAGTTAGCGTAGAGATTATATGCCATCGTAGTCCAGTGCTAGGAGCAATTACTCTAGCTATAGAGGCAGAGGATTATGAGTTTCATTGTATGCAAGTAGAGGTCAAGGGCAAGTTATGCAACAACAACCCTCATGTGTACATTGTGGCAAACAATATATGGGTGAACGTAGAAAATTGACTGTTGGGTGCTTCTTTTATGGGTCTTTTGATCATTTGCTTAGAGATTGTCCTAAAAGATCTAGAATGTCAAAGAGAGGTAGAGGCAGAGGCAAAGCTACATTAGAGTCCACAGTTGCAGTTTCAAAGGCAAATGAAGTTGGAGTATCATTTGGCAGAGGCAGAGGCAGAGGTAGAGATAGAAAAAACATAATTGGCCATGCTATGAGTAGATCAAATGGTCAGAGTTTTAGACCTCGACACAGGCTAGAGTATTTGCCATGACTACACAAGAAGCCATTGCTACTCTAAAAGTAATCACTGGTAAAGTTTTTTTCTATGATTTAAAAGTTGATGCATTAATTGATCCTAGCTTTACACATTCATTCATTTCATTGAACATGGCATCATAATTGTATAGTAAGCATCAACCTTTAGGTTTTAATCTATGTGTTAGTACTCCTTTGAGAGATGTGTTGATTGTGGATAAGGTATGTTGTGATTATGTGATTCACATTGATGACGTTGAATTGAATGTTGATCTAGTAGTGTTGCCACTCTGTGAATATGATTTGATACTAGGTATGGAATGGTTATCCAAATATCATGCAATAATTAATTATTTTACTAAGGAAGTTGTTCTGAAATCTCCAAATCATACAAGGGTTATATTTTAAAGGGAAAGGCAAATTGCACCTGCATGTCTAGTTTCTGCTATCAAGGTTTTTCATGCGATTAAGAGTGGTAGTGAGGCTTATTTGGGACATGTAGTAGACACAAGGTTCATAAATGAATTACTTGAGAATATTTTTATAGTAAATGAGTTTCTATATGTTTTTCCAGTTGACTAACTTAGTTTGCCACTAGATAGGGAGATAGAATTCACAATTGAGTTAGTTCCATGAACTACACCGATATCCATCCCACCTTATAGGATGGCTCAAGCTAAGTCGAGAGAATTAAAAACTCAATTACAAGAACTACTTGAAAAGGGATTCATCAGACCTAGTGTGTCACCTTAGAGTTCTCTAGTATTATTTGTTAACAAGAAAGATGGGACAATGAGGCTGTGTATTGATTGCAGGTAGTTAAATATGATTACTGTGAAGAACAAGTATCCTTTTCCAAGGATAGATGATTTGTTTGACTAGTTACAATGAGCACGGGTGTTTTCTAAAATTGACCTAAAATCAGGATATTATCAGCTCTAAATTTCAAACCCAGACGTACTAAAGATAGCCTTTCAAAGCAGGTATGGGTATCAGGAATTTTTTGTGATGCCATTGGTTTGACTAATACACTAGCTGCATTTATGGCTCTTATGAACAAAGCGTTACAGCCTTTCTTAGACAAATTTTTAAATGCGTTCCTTAATGAGATACTGGTGCATTCAAGGAGCAAAGAGGAGCATAAAGAACATTTAAGGATTGTGTAAATTTTGAGAGAAAAATAAATATTTGCTAAATTAAGCCAGTGCGAGTTCTAGATTGATCATGAGGCATTTTTAGGACATATAGTTTATGAAAAGGGCATAGGGTGGATCCAAACAAAATTGAAGCAATAGTAAAATGGACAACCCCAAAGAATGTTGTAGAAGTCCTAAGTTTCTTAGGACTAACTTTGTATTATCGTCGATTTGTTGAGGAGTTTTCACTTATAGTTATTCCTTTGACTAAGTTACTTCAGAAAAATGTAGCATTTTAGTGGTTTAAAGCATGTCAGGAGAGTTTTGATGAATTAAAAGATAGCTTGACATCTGCTCCAATGTTAGCCATTCCTACTAGTAATGGAGGATTTATAGTTTATTGTCATGCCTCTCATTAAGATTTGGGATGTGTTTTAATGCAACATGGTAAGGTAATCGCATATGCATCTAGACAACTGAAGCCTTATGAATTATCTTACCCAGTACCTAAATTAAAACTTGCTACCATTGTGTTTGCTTTGAAAATATGGAGACATTACTTATAAGGAGAAACTTTTCAGATATTTACAGATCACAAGAGCTTGACGTATTTGATGAGTCAAAAAGAATTAAACATAAGACAAAGGTGATGGTTAGAACTGCTAAAAGATTATGATTGCACAATTGAGTATCACCTAAAAAGGCAAATCTAGTTGTTGATGCTTTGAGTAGGAAATCAAGAAGCGAAATAGCTTATTTATAGGTATTTCCATTGCCTTATTTATTTTAATTATGAGTTATGAATATGGAACTAAACGTACAAAATAATAGGGTATTGATTGCTACATTTCAAGTGAGACTAATGTTGCATGATCAAATTAAAAAAGCACAAGGCAAGGATCTAAACTTACATAGAATGATTGAAATTGTAAAATAGGGGATACATGGTGATTTAGATATTAGAAATGATGCCTAGATGTTAGGTTCTCATATTTGTCTACCTATTGTTGATAACTTGCAATAAAAAAAAAAATTGAAAGAAGCACATATTGCTCCATATGCTATATATATAGGAATGACGAAAATGTATAATGCCTGGCGATCTCATTTTTTGGTGGCTTGAAATGAAGAAAAATGTAGCAGCCTATGTTTCCACATGTTTGATTTGTCAGCAGATCAAAATAGAACATTAACTACCAGTTGGAAAATTGAAACCATTGACGATTCTAGTATTAAAATAGGAAAGAATAACTATGGACATTGTATAAAGGTTACCAAGGACATTGAATAAGAATGATGTTGTATGGATGATCATTGATAGACTAATTAAGTCTTCTCACTTTTTGCCTATTCGATGAGGCAGTCCACTTAAGCACATAGCCAAGAAATATGTAGATGAAATTGTTAGATTACATGGCATTCTAGTGTCCATTGTATCAGATAGAGATCTACAATTTATATCTTGATTTTAGGTCAGTTTGCAATAGGCATTGGGTACGAAATTGAGTTTCATTACTACTTTTCATTCTAAGACATATGGGCAATCAGAAAGGACAATTCAGACACTTGAAGGCATGCTTCGAGCTTGTATGATAGAGTTCAAAGGTGTATGGGATGAATATATTACTTTGATTAAATTTGTTTATAATAATGATTATCATAGTAGTGTACAAATGGCACCATATGAATCATTATATGAAATAAAATGTTGAAGTCCTATTTATTAGGATGAAGAAGGGATGCATGTTTTAAAAGGGCCATAACTAGTCATAGACACTATGGACAAGGTGAAGGTAATCAAGAGCAAACTTAAAGCAGCACAGGATAGGCAAAAGAGCTATGCAGACTAACATATAAGAGAAATGGAATATAGGATAGGAGACAAAGTGTTCCTTCAAGTTTCACTTTGGAAAGGAATAATTCAATTTGGCAATAAGGGGACACTAAGTCCTCGATACATAGGACCATATGAGATCTAAGAAAGCATCAGTCCATTAGCTTACAAGCTAGCATTACCACCAAAGATGGCTCAGATTCATGATGTATTCCATATGTGTATGCTTAGAAAGTATCGATTTGATCCAACACATATACTCAGGTATCCTACCATAATAATTACAGATGATATAAGTTAGATTGAAGAACCAGTAAAAATCATTGGTTGCAAGACAAAGCAATTATAAAATTAAGAAATCTCTTTGGCTAAGATGTTATGGAGAAATGACTAATAAGAAAAGGCTATATGGGAAACCAAATAGAACATTAAACGACAATATCCACACTTATTTACAGGTATTGAATTTTGAGGATGAAATTCTTCATAAGAAGTGAAGAAATGTAACATCCCTGTCCACATTCATTGGCATTCTCATATGAACCTATTCATTGCATAAATAATTGTAATCCTATATAAACATATGCAATGATGTCATGTGAATTGGATAAGCACGACGATGACACTTGCACCATTGCATTTGGGACACTTGAACATGTATGTAAGTTTATATAGTTGTATAGCAAATTATCTTATATTGTGTGCATGTTATAATATCATAAACAATGGTGTTTTAGAGCTTATTTAAAAGTATAAGGAGCACATAGGGATTAGGAGATGGATGGAGGTGATGGAGTGAAGAAGTGAGACTAAAAGGGGAAAAGTGAACTTCCAACTAATGGAAATGAGACATTATGATTTTGACTTGTTACAATAGGTTTACAAGTGGAATTTTTCATCCTTTAGGATTAGAATAGAGAGGATAAATGTGAGGGGCAGCATAAGAAAGAGAGAGCTAAGGAAGAAAGAAAGAAAAGAAGAAGAAGAATAAAAATAAGGAGATGGAGATGGAGAAGAGTGAGCTGCCTAGGAAGGAATCCTACGCTTTTCTAGTTCCGAAAAATAGGTAAGTTAATTTATCTTCTTCCCATATGAAATTAATACCTTATGACATGTTAATCATGCATGGTTAATAAGAATTATGAAGTATTTGAGGTAGAGCTTAAGTATGGAGGTTGAAATTCAAGAGAGACAATAACTGATTCTGTTGGTTTTATTCTTAGAGGATAATTTTGTACCCGTGATTTCATAACCCTAGAAGTAGAATTAGGGAAAGTACAAAATTTGAAAGTTGTAGTGTTATGCCCCATCTAAATTCATGTAAAAACTTTTTGCTTAATTTGGTGTTTGTGAGCAAATATGGCTCTTTTATTAGGGTTGGTTCACAACCAACCGGAATCACCTCAGTCTTTCTATTTTCTTATATTTTGATGACTTTATGTTTGGATTTAGACAAAGTACAAAAAAGAAATTTATATGGTTATATCCCCTCTAAATACCTGTAAAGCATTTATACTTTATTTGTTGTGTGGAAAGAAATATGGCTCATTACTTGTGATTGACCTTGAACCCAATGAAGCCTCATCAGTCATATAATTCTATTTTCCAAGAATTTGAGGGCCATATAATCAAAATTTAATGATGTTAGAAACTTGAAAGTTGTATATTTATGTCTGATATACATTCCTGTAAAATATGTTTGCCAAATATAACATGATTTTTGAGATTTTTCCTCTTCATTATGACTAATTGTCATCATATTGAAAACTTGCTCACCTTGAGATTGGTCATTTGTTTTGGTGAATTTATAGACTGAATTAGACAATGAATAAAATATGAAAAATGTTTCTTTATGTATTTTGTAATTTATGGTAAGTCAGTTTTTCAATTGGATATGTACAATTTGAGATATACCCAAAATTGTGAGACCTACTAAGACTAAGATGACATTGAAACAGGGAAAAGTTATTCACCACATTTACTATGTATTGGCCTGAAATTTGAATATGTTGTAACATTATGTGTATAGTTCATTTGAAAAAAAGAATCAAGTAATTTCGATAAGTATATCTAGAGTTATTACTATAAGAGTGTAGCAGGGTCATGCTGCCATATAGGAAAAAATATGCATAAATACTATGCCCACTTGCATGGATCACACCATAGTTGCATACCAAGCATTCATAATTATTAATTTCACATACTTATAACCATGTATGTGTCAATTGTTAGGATCTCAACACTTTGAGGAAGCCCTAAAGAGAGAACCAAACCTACTATAAAGGTTGATCACATCAAAAGGTGAGTAAAAACCATAATTAGATTATAATGTGTATGTGTGATAATTTTATGATATGATTATGTTATATTACATGCATATGTGATTGAATTGTTACCTTTTACATATGAATATAAGTCAAGTGAGAATTATATACTCTTAATGATTGCTTGGTATACCATCGTGAATGAACACTTGCATATGGAACTAAAAGGATGTTATGACAGGCTTGTCAAACACTTGCAAATCACTTGGAAAAAGGACCAATATGTCCTAATGGCACATGTTATTGATCAAATGATTAACTTGTTATATGTTGGCTAGCAAAATCAAATGTCACTTGAATCACATTAATTCCTAAAAGTAGTATTATCGTATAAGTCATAATAAAAATCAATCAATTGCACTTGTACTTGCATAGTCAATTGTCATACTTGTAATGTATCCTAATGATATTTTATTGTTGGTTATGACATAAGAATCTTATTATTGTTTTTATGCATTGAGTCATTACTCTCCAAATCACAATTATGTTTTTCAGATACCAAAGCATAGGGTTTGGATAATTTGGTGCATAGAGTTTTTCATAGAGACACATGGATCACAGGTCATCGGATGAATTCCAACTCTCTCTCCTAGTGTCATGTGCATATGTCTAGATATGAATCAATTTATGGTTACTAAGCTTGAACATTAGTTATCATATATGTACATTAAATACATGTTGTATTATGTATGTATGATGAATAAACCTATATGCATATGTATTTTTTGACATGAATGCCATGATTTGTAAATGAAAATGGTTGTTACATGCTACCCCTTTCCTCTTACATTATCGTGCTTTAAATGTCTTCTAATTTTTTATACATAGGTTCTTTATAACATAACTGAGTAATTAGAGTGCAATCTTAATGCTACAAAGATCACCATTTTGGAACTTGCCATGAGGCCTATGAAGTCATTTTGAGTACACTTCTTTTATATACTTATCCTTATACATACTCCTCACAACCTTTCTTATAGTGTTGGAGAGGTTGCTTGTTATTAGAGTTGCATAGACCACATATGTTGGAAGTTGTAGGGTCTCATGATTTTAGAAGCTGAGTATTAAGAAATACCAAATACATATATGAGAATTAATGAGACTAGTTACTTCTTGATTGTAGCTTATACTTGTCTAGGATGCTTTTAGCGACTTATGCTTAAGATTCTTTAAGGGCATATCTTTCTGAGTCCTTATCCTCAAATGATGGTGGTGGTTATTACTATAATTATTAACCTTGTTTGTATCTCTAGTGGATGTATTGAAGACTTCTTGGCTTTCCATGATAGTATCATGAAAAAGAATGAAATGGACTATGTTAGTTTTATTATAAGCAATTTTCTCATATGCTTACCTTGACATGTGAGAATTTAGCATCATTAATCTCAAGAGGTTAGGTTCAATTGCATTATGAGCTTTATTTGTATCCTCTCTTCATGCTTCTCGAAAGCCAACAATCACTTATTGCATATGCTTTCTTGCCCCCTAAGCCATCTAAAAGGAATAATCACTAAAACAAAATTAGGGTACACACCATTATATTGCACAAAATGACTGATGCATGAATGATTATGCAATGTAGAATGCTTATAATGCATCAACAAAACAAAACTACTCAGAGGCATTAAAGAACTTAGCCAAGTAAGGACGTCCAAAACTTTAAACTTAAAAGTCAAATGAAACACATGATAAAGCCTTGGTAACACTAGCAACTTGTCAAAGCTACCACCCTTACCTTTAAATTCACAGAGATGCAAACTTAAGGTCTCTTTAGTGTCTCGCACTTGGTAGACCTAAAGGAATGCTATAACACATGCACAAACATAGGTCTTTGGGTTTCTAAATATGTCCCAAAGTTTGGTGGTAGCCATCTACTTCCCTTCTTTGTTTTTATTCCATTTTCCTTTTTTTATTTTTACGTCATAACTTTTGGCTAAGTCACCATTTCGGGTTTTCGACTTAGCAGGATGCTCTAACTTTTACCTAAGCTACCCTTATGCTTTTTCAACCAAGCGAGCTTTCCTTTTTTTCTTCTCTTTTGTTGGCTTTAATTTTTGACTAAGTCATCTTTTTAGATTTTCCACTTGGAGAACGTTTTCACTTATTTTTTTTCTTTTTTTATTTTTTCTTCTTGTTTTTCAAGGAATAGCTTAATCAATCTCATATATGCTGACACCATAATTCCATGCCCTTATTCATTCAATGCAAATGTAGCTATGACACATCTACTAGCAAAATATGATGCTTGTTACTAGTTAGCCCTTTCAAGTTTTCTAAGCAAATATTTTTTAACTCACTTTTTACTTTCTCCATAACTTTTGCCTGAATGGCCTTTTTCAGGTTTTCCACCTATCGAGATTTTTTCTTTTTTCTATTTTTTTGTTGCTTCTTTAATTTTGTTTTTTTATTTTTTTCACATCACAAAGGGTTTAATTATTAATGATGAAACATGTTATTGCCTTTCTACCTATCTTTCAAGATCCCTTTCTCTCCTTCTTATCTCTTCGATTGCCCCCAGTTAATCTTATATTGAGTCTTTTGAAGGTATCATTATGTAAGGCACTCAAGATTTCCCTAATTTCATTTACATGGATGTTTTTTCCCTTTTCCTATTGCTTGGTCTCTTCCTTCACAAAATTAAGGAATGGGTCATTAGGTTAGAGAATCTCAAACTTATTTATCACGTACATTATTATTGAACTTTCCCCTAACTTCCTTACTTGTATAGGTCATCCTTTTAAGATTTACTCTTCCTCTCACGTCTCTCTTTTTATTCTTCCCCTTTACATATCTCTTCTTTTTCCTCTTTACTTCGTCTCCTCTAGTACTAAGGAAGACTTAGGGATTATCATGGCTTTCCACATCATGCTTCCTTTCGCCCTTTGATCTTGTCTTTCTGCTTATGCTCTTTTCTTCTTACAACTTTATTCCTCATATCCCTTTCTTCATTATAACTTTTCACTTTTATTTTTTTCTTCCTCAAGTCTTCTATTGGCTCTTTCTCTTATTCTTTTTCTCTCTCTTCCTCTTTTTTTATCCATTCATTTTTTCCTCTCTCTCTTGTTCTTCCTTATTTCCTAGGAGGCAACATAAAATGTCAAGGAGACAATTCTCTATATCATAGGCTATTAGACAACTATTCTTGCATCATTTTTCTTTTTTGGTAAATACCCACCATTTATGATGTTCCTATTTTCTTTTCCTTTTCTTTCTTTTACTTTTTATTCCCTCTTTCATATCATGCATTTAATTATGCCATCAAATATATCAATAACCATATTCAGATTAAATAAGTAAAAATATGAAATTAAAAGCATCATCATTCATTAAAATAACCAAACTATACATATGTTTTATAGATAAGATTAGAAAGGTTAAGCTAAGAAACCAAAATGAAACTCAAAACTATGGTTCCTTTTCTAGGTCAAGTAGCTTTCTACTATAAAAAAGATCTTAGATAGTGTTCTTCAAGCACCAACATTGACTGATGTAATGCCCCACGACCCATTGAAGGCTATATCCTGAAGGTGAGGAATGCTTGAGCGATTTGTGTTCCCCATGTAATGTAAATCCTTCTTTCCTTTACAAAGGTTGGCTAAATTGTAATAACTTTCTAGACTTCATTCCCTCTTATATGTCAATTGCGTTGTTCACACTAAAGTCTTTTTCCTCCTATTCATTAGCTGACTTTCAAAAATTAGCGCCCATTTTTGGTACCTTCTAAACTATGATGGTCATATCTTTATCCTTTGAAAATTTTAATGTTTTATGTGCGGGTAACAATAACACTTCATCCTTGAAATCCTCAAAAGCCTTAACCAAAAGTTGGCTAAAAGAAATGAACCCTTGCTTAGATTCTTAGTGTGGATAGTCAATTGGTGCTATGAGATTGAGTATCAACCTTGCATCTATAAAAGCCTAAATTTCATGATGAAGCCTTTAGCACTCAAATGTGTGATAACTCATACCCTGATGGAAAGCACATAAGGTATTAGCATAATAATTCTTGGGCAAAAGAGTTAATAGGGGTCTAAAGGCTAAAGGATGTAGAATCCCTTCTTTTTTAAGTCTTTCCAAGGCTTTGGATAGTGATACTACATGTTTAGAAAATCCCCAAGATATATTGTCAGTTGCTTCCTTTTTCTCATGTTAAGCTTATAATTGCTTATATTATAGAAATTGCTTAAAATTCAGTACATTTCCTTTTTGGGTGTTAGTTGAACTCTTAGTAATAGGATTTCCCATATGCTTCTTTTGACTAGGTAGGAGTGATCCTTTTGCCTTTTGGTTTAGAGAGACACTAGCTAATAATTGGTCTAAAGTGGCTAAGAATGGATCAGAAGAGGAGTTAATATCTATTTTGGCCTTAGTGCTAGGGTGGTCAGTAAGGAATACAAAGTTTGATAACTTACGAGAATCAATAAGATCTTAGATTACATGCTTGAGATGCTTGCATGAGTTAGTGTCATGACCATGAGCTTAGTGAAAACCACAAAAAGGCACTTGGCATAAAGCCCCTAGATAATAGGTTTGACAAAAGCTTGAGATCATATGGTTTAAATATCTTTTTCTTCTTTAGCTCCTTAAATATTTCAGACAGTGGTTAGTTCATGTTAGCAAATGGCCTAGTACTTCCTAACTTCCTGTTCGACTCATCTCCTTTAGCTTTATAGACATGTGACTCTATTTCCCTATTAGTTGCCTTTTCTAATACAAAACCACCCATCAAGATCTGTTTGACCATCATTCTCATATTCTTATCCATGAATTAATGCATTGCTAGTTCCACCTCTATATTTATCATGTCTTTAATCCTCCCCTTAAGTTTTTAGAGTTTCAACTCTCCCATCTTGACTAAGTTTTATGGTGCTTGTGAGTTATCTTGATTTATTTTTTAGTTATAAGAATTAATTGCAATAAATTAGATGGTGATGTTATAACGACAAACAAATGAATGTATGAATGCCAGTGATAAATAAGGAAATAGTAAAATATCACCTTCTAACTTTGATTCTCCTACACACGTAGGTATAGAGGTTCTTCATAAGACAAGTGGTCAATTCAAATACCAATATGGAGTATTGAATTTGAAGGTCCCTCGGATCAACCAAAGTTGATGGTAAGTGTAAAAGTGATAAAGCATGGTCATACTCTAAGTGCTCATCTTATAAAAAAAAGGCTTCGTAAAGAAAACCAGTATGTTTTATGGCTTAACAGTAAGAGCTTTAAATTTGTGCACCAGGATGAGTTTAAGACCCATAATATATAAAAATATATTAATTTTTGTGTACTATGCACTGGTTAATTGGCCATGATTTTTAGGTAAAAAAATCCTTCATTTTGGGCTTCAATGGGACACTTTTTTAAAGTAGTGTAAAAATGTGCACTTAAGATATGACCCTAATTCCATAACTCCTAATCTCAAACCACTACTCAATAAAAATGCCAACATTTGATAGCCTATTACATGGTTCTAAGGTTCCTATATGTCGCTTAAAGGTTTTAAAAGGGTTGTTGGACTAAATAGCTCCCAGAAGTTTAGGGGACAACTGTCTTATACCCCCTATTTGACATACCCAAAGATACTTGGCTTGTGAATGATAAATCGTCCTCTCCATCTCCTAAGCCCGAATGGAATTTAAGTCTCAAGTTTAAAGGACCATCAGTTTGTCTAAGGGTACCTTAATGCTTATGGTGAAGTGTAGAGATTGCATGAATGGAAAGAGAACTTGATTAATAAAGGCAAAACATAAATAGAAACCAAAGAATCATGAAGTCAACTTCGTTAGTCCCCATTAGAGTCGCCATTATGTGCACTTTGAATTTCGCGGTTGCGCTTGAATGAGTGGAATCTTACTTGTGACTTCTACCTTTTATCAATTATTAAGGGATTGAAAGGATAAGGGGAGCACAAATTGGTAATAAACCCTACTTATGGCATACAATTTAGATCAATGGGAGATCATTACGCCTCTTATAAGATAAAAGCCCCTTTTTCCAAAGTAGTGGTGAATGAGGGACTAAGGCAAGATAATATATTAGTACCATCCCTAAGTTAATTGTGGACTCACCACCTAACATTTTTTGTGACAAGAATCTAGGTAAGGACAAATTATGATCCAACCTAAGTCATTTAGAAGGCATATTCTATCTACACTCCATTAGAGATCAGGTTCAAGAGTTGGGTACGACTTGGCGAAGAGGTTAGGCACCCCCAAGTCGCCTGGATATAAGGATTTAACCTTCGGACAATAAATAGTTCATTTTTATACTTTGTCTTTATTAATAAATTTCTTTTTTGTCCATTTAGGCACATATATCTAACAAGCCATCAACCATAATAATACAATATTAGGATTATCATGCAATGAACTTAAATATATAAAAAGCATGAATTGTCATCTATTCATCAATATTCAAATATCAAAGAGATAGTAGGGTCATGCATCAATGGCCAAGGGATTATCAAGCATATCCATACATTCGTTCATTCACATCATGCATGATTAATTAAGGATGGGGTTATGCATCATGGCAAAGGGGATAAGAATGTGTTGTCATTCATTCATCCATATTCAAACATAAAAGAGGGAGTGGGGGTCATACATCATGGCAAAAGGGTCTCATACATTCATCATTCACACATCATACCATCCATACTTAAGCATTAAATAATGGTAGGGGTCATGCATAATGATATAGGGGAAATATACATTCATCCAAGATTCATGATCACTTAGGGTGATCATTGAGACCAACTTATGGTATTTCTTAAATAGTACACCTACATCTAAAAGAAGAGCAAGTTAGTACATGAAATAAGTATAAATAAATCAAATGAACTCAAAGTATAAGAAATGAATACAACATAAATTACCATCTTTCCTATGCAAATAGTGTTTAGATTTGCATCTAAGTCCATAGTATCACATTTCAACAAAACCATTCAGCTAGCAAATAAAGTAGAAATGCATAAATCATGAACACAAAAGAAGAAAACATGCAATACAAGGCATTTTGAGGATATGGAATGGCCTATAGCAAAAACTCACCACAAAAGGGGTCATAGGATTGATGAATCCTCACCTTACGTACCTCTAAAAGAGCATGACATCCATAACACTACTAACCATAAATGAGGGTTAGAATGCAAATCAATAAGGGAATTGCATAACCAAAATACTATTCACATATTTTTAAACATAAAGAAAACTATTAAAAAAAAGGGACTCTCAAGGTCACTGGAATCCCAAGTTCCTCACTTAGTCTTAACCCTTAAGTGATTAACAACAAAACAAAAATCATCATTAGATCTATATTAGAGAACATGAAAATTAAGATAGCAAGAACCATGAAAACCCTTGTAAGACTTATCAAAACTCCATTTTTGAAGTCAATAGAGGTCTTTAGCTATTTAGCCTTACCTATTCTACCATTTGAGTGATAAAGAAATATAAAAGAATACCTTGGATAATTGAAATTCGGATGAGGATAAGAGAGGTTTCATAAAACTATGCCCAGGAAACTAAGGTTGTATTACCTATTATTAGTTTGGTATAGACTAGAATGGTGGGTTGCATAACCTATATAAAGGCTATACACCCCATAAATCTTGCATTTTTTTAAATAAAAAAAAAAAGATGAAGGAAAGGAAAAAAGAAGAGGGATAATTTGGGTCTTGCATGTCTTTGTATGTTTCAATGCCCATAGAGGCTCACAAGGTGTTCCATGTCCTCCAAAATGCTTAAGGAACTACTCAAAAGATGAAAAGAAAGACATAGTTCTACCTTAGAATGAGATGGGTAAGTTGGGGCTTTAGGTTGTTTTATGCTAAGTGTAAGTTGAGAAGCAATTTTGGCAAAGTAACCTTATAGTTTCTAAGCCTCCTTTTCCCTTCAAATGAGGGGGTATTTATAGGCATAGGATGAATGAACATGGCCAAAACTTGTTCTGGTTACACCATATATGTGTCCAATCATAGAGAAGGAGATGAATCTTCTAAAATTAGCACATATGGCTAGTATAACTAAGCATGGGCTGCATATCCATCTATCAGGGTTGTACAACCATGGGAATTATAAGAGGGGCCAATTCTAGAAGGTTCTCTAAGCTAGGTTTTAGAGTAGGCTATACAACCTTAGACATTGTTGTACAACCTTGATTTATGGGTTATACAACATTGCTTGGTGGGCTATATAGCCCGTCAACCTTTTAGGCTTGGTTTTGGGTTTAGTCTTGAACTTAGTATTGGGTTTCTCTAAGGTATCCTAAGGTTTTTCTTCTCTTTATTTGGTAGTTCCCTTTGCATTATGGGGAATAGATTCGATGATTTTCATCATTAGGCTTTATATCCACAGGTACAAAATTTTATGCTTACAATCCTATATATTGATACCTAAGCAACCATCCACTAAAATGCACTTTACATCTTATGTGTGTATTATGTGACTATGGTTTGCTTTCCATGCCCTTCAATTCTTGGTTTATTTTCTATTATCATCCTTTTATGGTCACATGATGTTAGAATGGTGTTTATCTCTTACTTAAAGCATGATTAGGCTCTTTTAGAATTGAAAAGATGAGGAATGGTCATTATTTGGGTTGCATTTAAATCTTTGAAATGCTCTTTTATTCTTGTTCATTTAAAGTACCACTAGCTTGTTTACTCTTTATGTGTATAGGTGGCTATACGCATGTGTGGTGATCTTGATTTTGCATGTCAATGATTAATTATACATGACCTTTCATTTGAAAATGTTAATACATGCATCCCCATGATGCATGTGAGTAATGTTTTGGTGATGATATGCTTGATTAAGATGCACTTGAAACATGCTTAGGATTATAAACTATATTAAATAATAATGACTAAAATGGTAAAATGTGAACCAAAGAAACCTGAAGGTTGGTGTAAGGCCCAAAACATAGTTTTTAGGTGTCTTTAAAAAATGAGGACTTCTTCCATTGAGTAATGAGCTTGAGGTAGCTTAATTTAATGAAATGATGATGAATTTGTTGATATAATAATGGCAAGTTATGATATGAGTTACAAAAGATGACTAATAGATATGAAGTTGATAGATGCTAAATCATAATGAAGTAGTAAGTGTAAGTTATATAAGTATAGCATATATAATAAATGATGGTTAATGAACATGCATGAATGATGAAATTAAAGGTTTAATAATGAAGAATATGCCAATATTATATGTGGAAGAAAGTGATGTTAAAGTACATGCGAAAATGAAAAGAGAATGGATGATGAAAGCTAAGGTATAAGGTATGTTAGATGTATGCTTTTTTATGGTTACTAAGGTACGTAAGTGTGCTTACGATGTTATCAAATAACATTTTAATGAAGGGTTTTAGATGTGTCATAGATGCATAGAGTTTGTATTTGAAGTGTCATGGATGAAGCAAAGAGGACTTGGATAGTTGCATAGCTTCCTTATTTTAATGTTGTTACTTATGTTTGTTCAATGCGTGCTTAATATATGTGCCTATGCATATTTAAATGACAAGATAATGATGGATTCTATATGTATTTTAGACTTTTAGAGCTGATATTTAAATTATGTTAAAGAAAGGAATAAAAGGTTGGAAGCAAAGCTTATGAAAGGTTAAAATGCTCTATTTAGGCCTTTTGGTATTTTCTTTACATTCTTCATAAAAATGACTCTAACTCATTTTTCCATTATTATTAATGCCTAAAATGGTGTTTAAAATATATTATCAAAAAGGATATTGATAAGGTGGAAGCATAAGTACATGGATTAGAAGTAGCATTTTTGGTAGACCTTTTTTTGAATTATCCAATTAGGCATTTTAGTTTATTTACACTCTTCTTCTTTAACTTCAGCCTAAACATGACTTATTCTCCATTTCTCAATAGTTTTTAATAGTCCAAAGCACAAATAAACTCTCCCAAAACCTCTCCTCCATCCATGGCTACCAAATCAAGTTAGAGAATCAAGTTTGTTCATCCATCTTCTTCCATCTTTCAAGTATGTTGATAACTTTTCTTTCTTTATTTAAAGTAAGTTATGATATGTTATATTTCTTATGTATTTTTTCTATGCTTGAATAAGTGTGTTTATGGTGTTTTTGAGCTTGGTGGTAATGTAAGTTTGGTGCTAGTTTGACATGAAAAGTGATGTTGTTTTCAAAAGGAGTCTTAGAAGTGGTTAAAGTGTGTGGGTTGTTTCTTTTAATCTTGATGATTAATGGTTAATTAGATGTTAATGAGTGTAATTATATTCATGCTTAAGAATAAAATTGAGTTTAATTAGCATTTTACACCTTGGTTGAACTAAGGGCAATATTGATTTAATATATTGAAGCTTTGAAAGGAGTTGATGCATGATCACATGAATTCTTGATGATTGACTTCTCAAATGTTAATTAGTACCCTAATAATCATGTTTAAGAAGTGAACTAAAGCTTGAGTGGTGTTTTACATCTTGGTTGAGATATACAAAATATTAATGTTGTAATGGGTTTTATGAAGTCCTTATGTAAATGGATAATGTTTATGAAGGGAATTGATGTTAAATTGAGTTTCTTGAAATTGTTTGGCACTCAATACCTTATGAATAGTGTTATATGAGAATGGAGGAGATGTTCTTCATTTTGTTAGGGTAGAATAACACATTAATGTCTTAATGAGTATATAGATGGTTTATGATGACAAATGAATATATTGAAGAATTTAGAGGTATGAATTGATGATAATGAAAAGAGTTAAGGATTATAATTATGGATTTCAATATGATTTAATGGTTATGTTAATTTTGATATATGAATGGGATAAAAGGAAAATGTGATAATGAGCTAAGTATGAAGGATGATGGTTATGTTATAAGCTATAGTTAATGAAAGTTATGTTTGCTTGTTTGATTGATGTTTAGTACTTCATTATCCTTATAAGGGCTTTTGTCCTATTATGTTATCTGTTATGCTTATGATAGGTGTTTTATGGATGAGTTTGAGTAACACTTTAAATTTCAGATGTTTTTGTAACAATGTAATGAATGTTATGCTTAGACATATGTGTGAGTGAGATGATTAAGAGCAAGGAAGGATAAAGCTAAGACCAAACAAGGCAAAGAGATAAAGAAAGAGTAATGTAACATTCTTATCCTCATTCATTACTTACATGAACATATTCATTCAATAAATGATTTACAATCCCACTTGAACATATATATTGGATAAATGATTGTTTAGATATGTGAATTTGATAAACATGATAATTAAACTTGCACCATTACATTTAGGGGACTTAAACATATATGTAATGATTGCATAGTTGCATGACAAATTATGTTGTGTACATATTATAATATAATAAATAATGGTGTTTTATAGCATATTTTAAAGTATATAGACCGTATAGGGATTAATAGATGAATGGAGTTGATGAACGAATGAAGAAAAAGGACTAAAGGAGGAATATTAAACTTTTAACCAATGGTGGTAAGCCACCATAATTTTTGTCTTATTATAGTAGGTATACAAATTGAATTTCTCTTTCTTTAGGAGTAGATTAGAGAGGAAAAATGTGAGGTGGTGCAGCAAAATAAATAGTGCTAAGAAAGAAAGAAGGAAAGGAGAAGAAGAAGAGGAAGAAGAAGTGATCTACCTAGGAAGAAACCACAAGCTTTTCTACTTTTTGCAAAAGTAGTAAGTGATTTTATATTTTTCCTATATCAAATGCCTCCCTCATAACATGTTCAACATGTATGATTAGTAAGAATTACGAAACAATTATAGGTGGATCCTATATATTGAAGTTTGAAACTTAAGAGAAATAAGAGCTAATTGTGTTGATTTTATTATTAGAGTATAATATTGCACCCATGATTTTATAACCCTATAAGAGGAACAAGGAAAAATTTAAAACTTATAATTTGTGAATTTATGCTTCATATAAACGTAAGTAAAACATTTTGTTTAATATAGTATGTGTGAAGAGCTATGGCTACTTAATTAGGATTTGTTCATAACTTGCCAAAACCTCCTTAGTTTGGAGTTGTTCACATATTTTGATGACATTATGTGTTGATTTAGATAAAGTACAAAATATGAAATTTTTACGTTTATATCCCATCTAAATGTATATAAAATAGTTTTGCTTAATTTGTTGTGAGGAAAGAGATATTCCTCTTTTATTGTGACTGAACATAAGCTTGATGAAACCTGTTCAACCCATTGATTCTATTTACCTATAATTTCATGGCTATGGAATGGGAATTAGGTAATGTGAAAACATATAAAAATTGTAGAGCTATGTCTTACCTGGATGACAATAAAGCAATTTTTCTAAATATATTATGGGTGAGGAGATATTTTTTTTTCATATTGTATGATTCTTAACAGGTTGAAACATACTCGCCTTAAGATTGATCATTTATTTTGATGGCATTATATACCAAATTAGATAATGTGTAAACATAAAAAATGTTACTTTATATGTTTTATAACTATTAGAAAATCCTTTTTACAATTTGATTTTTACAAATATAGCTAAGAATATAAGACCGGATTAAACTATTGCCACATTGAAATAGGGAAAAATTTAACAATTTATTATATTTTCTATGTGTCTTATATTGAATTGATTTTTCACTATGTTGTATCATTATGTGTGTAGTTTACATAGAAAAAATAATGAATTAATTTGGATAAATCTATCAAGAGTTATTACAGTGAGAATTTAGAAAGGTCAGACAACATAAGTACTACGTCCACTTCCATGAAACATGACCATTGTTACATATCAATCATGCAAACTTATTTTGACATATTTATAATCATATATCTATAAAATATTAGGATCTCAAAACCTTAAGGAAGCAGAAGAGAGAGCTACAAAGCTACCATAAAGGTTGGTTGCATCAATGGTGAGTAAAAGTCATAATTAGATTCTAATTAGTATGTGTGATGATTTTAAGATATGATTGGGTTCTATTATGTGCATATGTGATTGAATTTTGACATTTTACATTTGAATACAAGTAAAGTGAGAATTATCTGATTTTAATGATTACTTAGTACACCATTGTGGATGAAAACTTGCATATGAAACTAAAAGGATGTTGAAACTGGCTTGTCAAATACTTGCAAATTACATGACAAAGGGAACAATGTCCTATTATGACACATGTTATTGATCAAATAAATCACATATTATATGTTGGTCAACAAAATCAAATATCACTTGATTCACATGAATTCCTGAAAAGTAGTGTTTGCCTTATAGGTCATAATAAAATCAAATAATCTATTACATTTGCACTTGCATAAGCTAATCCTTATACTCATAATGTATTGTAATAATAATTAATTTTTTGACTATGCAATTATATTATTATTTTTATTTTTATTCACTGAGTCATGACTCGTCGAATTCAGTTATATTTTTTCATATAGTGAAGCATAAGGTTTAGGCACTTTATAGCATAAATTTTTGCATATACACATATGGAGCATAGGTTGTCGGTTAAATTCCCACTCTCTTTCACCTTGTGTCGTGTACATTTACTTAGATAGGCATCAATTTGTGGTCACCAATGTTAAAAGGATTGTACTTAACATATACGTTTATTAAATAAGGAAATTGACATGCCTTTTTGGTTTTGTATGAATGATACATTAACTTTTATACATATGAATACTTTAACATGAATGTTATGCTTAATAAATGTAAATGAGCACTATTGTTTTTGGTATCAGAATAAGGATATGCTCCTTAGGGACATACAATGAACATGACATGGCATTTGCACTATGCATTATCATATAACATAGTTTCATATGTCTACCGGGCACTAGCATATGGCAGTCATGGTAATACCTATGACTCACCGCAATGAGCAAAGTCAGCCTATTTGTAGTCTATATAAGTATGATACCAATCAATAAGAGACTAACCTACTAATAAAGTTAGATCTCCTACACATTCTCATGCACAAAGATCTCCTACACATTCTTATGCACAACACATACCTCATGGGCAACCATAACATGAAATTGGTGAGTAAATAGTGTAGGGTATAGAAAATGAAAGAGAAAGAAGGCATGATAAATTAAGAAAATAGGGTGTAGTTGACTTCAGTCATACTATAGGTCTAGTAGTGGCAGAGACCTATTTAAAAAGAATAAAGAGTTTTGAATTTGATGAAATACACACAATAAGAAAATTTTGATTATGCAGTGTCATTATTATAGGGGGATGCATATGATTATTGGAAAACCATTCCATGGAGTGATGCCCAGCATTTAGTGCTTACATGGGATGATTTTCTTGAAGAGTTTAATAACAATTACATTCCAAAAGCATATATAGATGACAAAAGAAAAGAATTTCATAATCTAAAATAGGGAAAGATGACTATAGATGAGTATGAGGTAAAATTTAATCAATTATCTCATTATGCGTCCCATATGGTGCCCACTGATAAAGACAAATGTTAAAGGATTAAAGAGCGACTAAGATATGAGATCAAAAGTAAGATAAGAACCACAAATCTTAAGAGTTATACCAAGTTAAAAGTTGCTACAATCAAGATGGAAAGATAAGAAAAAGAAAAGACAAAGCAACAAGTAAAAAAGGGGCCTACTGAGTTTATAAGAGACTTTAGTAGAAAGAAAGATAAATGTTGAGATTATATGCCATCCACAGTCTAGTGCCAATGGTGGTTACTCTAACTATTGAGGCAAAGGCTAAGAGTTTCATCTTATACTGGCAGAGGTCAAGGCCAAGTTATGCAATAATGACCATTATATGTACATTATGGGAGGCAACATATGGGTGAATGTAAGAAACAGATTGGTGGGTGATACTTCTATAGGTCCTTTAATCATATGCTTAAAGATTGTCTAAAAAGATCTAAAATGTTATGGAGTGGTAGAGGCAAAACTACATCAGAATCCATAGTTGAAGTTTCAAAAGCAAGTGGAACTGGAGTTTCTTTTGGTAGAGAAGATGAAGAGGTAGAGAAACTATAGTTGGGTAGAGTATGACCATGTCAAAAGGTCAAAGTTATAAACCCTAAATGTAGGATAGAGTATTTGCCATGACTTGGCAAGAAGCTGTCACTGCTCCAAAAGTTATCACTGGTAAAATTGCTCTATATGATTTAGAAATTGATGCCTTAATTGACCTATATTCATTCATTTCATTAAACATGGCATTCCAATAGTGTAGTAAGCATCAACCTTTAAGTTTTAACTTATGTTTGAGTACTCTTTTAAGAGATGTGATGATTGTGGATAGGGTAGGTCATGATTGTGTGATTCACATTGATGACACTGAGTTGAATACTGATCTAATACTGTTGCCACCACATGAATTAGATATGATACTGGGTATGGACTAGTTGACCAAATATCATGCAATAGTGAATTGTTTTACTAAGGAAGTTGTTATGGAATCTCTAAATCAATCAATGATTGTGTTTTAAGAGGAAAGACAAGTTGTACTTACTTGTTCTAGTTTTTGCAATCAAGGCTTTTCGCATGATTAAAAGAGGTAGTAAGGCTTATCTAGCACATATGGTAAACTCAAGGTTCACAAAATAATTACTTGAGAATATTCTAATGGTAAGCGAGTTTTTATAAGTATTTCTAACTAACTTACCTAGTTTGCCACTTAATAGGAAGATAAAATTCATAATTGAGTTAGTTCTAAGAATAACACTGATATTTATTCCACCTTATACAATGGCTCCGACTGTGTTGAGAGAATTGAAGACTCGATTCAAGAACTACTTGAAAGGATTTATCAGACCTAATGTGTCATTTTGGGATGCTCTAGTGTTATTCGTTAAAAATAAAGATGAGACAATGAGGTTGTGTAATGATTATAGGTAGTTGAATCATGTTACTATGAAGAATAAATATCCTTTGCCAATAATAGATAATTTGTTTAACCAATTTCAAGGAGCATAGGTGTTTTTAAAATTGACTTGAAGTTGAGTTATTTTTAGAACAAAATTTCAAACCTAGATGTACTGAAGACTATTTTTCGAACTAGATATAGGCATTATGAATTTTTTATGATGCCATTTGGTTTGACCAATATACCAATTCTGTTCATGACTCTTATTAACAAAGTGTTTCAGCCTTAGATAAATTTGTAATTATGTTCATTGATGAGATAATAGTGTATTTAAGAAGCAAAGAGAAGCATGAACATTTGAGGATTGTATTGCAAAATTTGAGAAAAAAATAGTTATTTGCTAAATTAAGAAAATGCAGGTTTTGGATTGATCATGTGGTATTTTTAGGACATTTAGTTTCATAAAAAGGCATAGAGGTGGATCCAAACAAAATTAATGTAATAGTAAAAAGGGAAACCCCAAAAAATGTTGTAGAAGTATGAAGTTTCTTGGGATTAGCTAAATATTATCATCAAATTGTTAAAGGCCTTTTCACTTATAGTTGCTCCTTTAACCAAGTTACTTTAGAAAATACAACATTTTAGTATTTTAAAGCATGTTAGGAGAGTTTTGATGAATTAAAAAATAGATTGACATATACTCTAGTGTTAGCCATTCCTATAGGTAATGAAGGATTTATAGTTTATAGCAACTTCTCTTATTGAGGTTTGTGATGTGTTTTAATGTAACATGGTAAGGCAATTGCATATTCATCTAGACAACTGATGTTTGATAAATTATCTTACTTAGGACATGATCTAAAACTTATTATCTTTGTGTTTGCTTTGAAAATATATAGGCATTACATATATGGAGAAACTTTTCAAATATTTATAGATCATAAAAGCTTAAAGTATTTGTTAAGCTAGAAAAAAAATTAAACATGAGACAAAGGCAGTGGTTATAGTCATTAAAAGATTATTATTGCACCATTAAGTATCACCTAAGGAATGCAAATGTGGTTATTCATACTTGGAGTAGGAAATTAAAAAGCAATATAGATCATTTATAGATATTTGCACTATCTTATTTAGTATAGTTATGAACTATGAATGTGGAATTGCACATTCAAAAGATTGGAGTATTGATTATTATTTTTGTGAGGCCAATGTTATATGTATGAATTAAAAAGGTACAAGGAAAGAATCTGAAGTTACAAAAAAATTATTAAAAAGGTAAAATAAGGGAGACACACTAATTTTGATATTGAAAATGATTTCTTGATATTGGGATCTCATATTTGTGTGCCTAATGTTGATAACTTCTAAAGAGAAATCTTAAATGAAATTCCTGATGCTCCATATGACATGCATCCAAGAATGAGGAAAATGTATAATACCATGCGATCTCATTTTTGGTAGCCCAAAATGAAAAAGATGTAGCAATATATGTTTCAAAATGTTTGACTTGTTATTAGATCAAAATCTAACATCAAGCATCAATTGAAAAATTGAAACCATAGACGATTCCAGTATGGAAGTGGGAGAGAATAACCATGGAATTTGAATATGGGTTACTAAGAACTCTGATAAAGAATGATGTCGTATGGGGTGTCAATAATAGATTAACTAACTTGGCTCACTTTTTGCTTATTCGATGGGTAAGTTCACTTAAGCACTTGGCTAAGAAATACATGAATGAAATTGTCAAATTACATGGCATTCTAGTGCCTATTATATCAAATAGAGATCCATGATTTGCTTCTCGATTTTGGGTTAGTTTGCAATATGCTTTAGGTATTAAGTTAAGTTTCAATACTACTTTTCACCCTCAGATAGATAGACAATTAGAAAGCACAATTTAGAAACTTGAAGACATGCTTCAAGCCTGTGTGATAGAGTTCAAAGGTACATGGGATGAATATATTAACTTGATTGAATTTGCTTAAAATAATCATTATTATAGTAGTATACATATGGCACCACATGAAGCTTTATATTAAAGCAAATGTTGAAGCCCTATCTATTGGGATAAAGAAAGGATGCATGTTTTCGAAGGGCTAAAACTAGTATAAGACACTGTGGACAAGCTAAAAGCAATCAAGGTCAAACTTAAAGCAGCACATTATAGGCAAAAGAGCTATCCATACTAATATAAAAGATAAATGGAATATGAGGTGCGAGACAAATTGTTCCTTCAAGTTTCACTATGGAAAGGAATAATTCGATTTGGCAAATAAGAGAAATTAAGTCCTTGAAACATAGGATTGTAGGAGATCTTAGAAAGAATTGGTCCATTGGATTATAGTTAGCACTACCAACAGAGATGGCTTAGATTAACGATGTATTTTATATGAGTATGCTCAGAAAGTATCGATCTAAACCTATACACATACTTAGGAATCTAACAATAATAATTATAGATGATGTAAGTTATGTTGAATAACTAGTGAAAATTATTGGTTATAAGACAAAACAATTGCAAAATTGAGAAATCCTTTTGGTTAAGGTGTTATGGAGAAACAATTCACAAGAAAAGGCTAATTAGAAAAATTGAAGAGAACATGAAATGACAATATCCACATTTGTTTACAAGAATTCAATTTTGAAGATGAAATTCTTTATAAGAGGGGAAGAAAATGTAGCATCCCTATCTTCATTCATTAGCATCCTTACATGAACATATTCATCACATAAATAATTTGCAATCCCACATCAATATATGCATTATATAAATGATCATTTAGCTATGTGAGTTTGATAAGCATAATGATGATACTTACACCACTGCATTTGGGGCACTTGAACATAGATGTGATGTTTGTATAGTTACTTGGAAAATTATCATGTGTTGTATGCATATTATAATATCATAAATAATAATGTTTTAGATCTTACTTCAAAGTATTAGGACCGTATGGGGATTAGTAGATGGATTGAGGTGATGAAGGAATGAAAAAGAGGGACAAAAAAAGGAATATTTAAGTTTTAACCAATGGTAGCATGCCACCATGATTGTCTTATTAAAACTACGTATATTCTCTTCATTTAAAATCATGTTAGAACGAAAAAAATGTAAGGAGGTGTAGCAAAAGAAAGAAGGAAATGAGAAGAAGAAGAAGAAAAAAAGGAGGAAGAAGTGAGCCCTTGGAAGGAACCCTAAGCTTTTCTAGTTATTGCAAAAGGGGCAAGTGATTTTATCTTTTTCCTATATGAATTCCTCCCTCATGCCATGTTAAATTAGTAACAATTATGAAGTAATTATTGGTGGAGTTTATATATGGAAGTTGAAGGTTAAGATAAATAAAACCTTATTGTGTTGGTTTTGTTGTTAAAGCATACTATTGCACCCACGATTTCCTAACCCTAGAAGAGAAAATAGAGAAAATGTAATGTATAAAATTTGTAGATTTATGCCTCTTTTAAATGCATGTAAAATATTTTTTTCTTAATACTGGTGCTTAATATGGTGTGTGTGAAGAGCTATGGCTCCATCATTAGGGATAGTTCATACCTTATCGAAGCCACCTCATTTTGGACTTGTTCACATATTTTGATAGCCTTATGTGCTAACTTAGACAAATTAAAAAACATGAAATTCGTATGTTTATATCCCACATAAAATGCCTATAAAATATTTTTTGTTTAATTTGTTATGCAGAAAGAGATATTCTTTTTTTATTGTGACTGATCCTGAACCTGATGAAACTTGCACAACCCATTGATTCAGTTTACTAAGAATTTTATGGCCATAGAATAGGAATTAGGTAATGTGCAAAGTATGAACATTTTAGATTTATATCTCACTTAGATGACTATAAAATAATTTTGCTAAATATATTGTGGATGAGGAGATATTGCTCCTTCATCATGACTGATTCTCAACATATTAAAACTTGCTCACCCTAAGATTGATCATTTATTTTGATGCCATTATAGACTAAAATAGATAATATATAGAACATGAAAATTGTTACTTTATGTGTCATATTACTTTTGGAAAATCTTTGCAATTGGATGTGTACAATTGGAGATATGACTAAGATTCTATGACATGATCAAACTATGGTCACATTGAAATAGGGCATATTTCAAAAATTCACCATATTTTCTATATGTCTTATATTGATCTAAATTTTTACTATGTTATATCATTATGTGTCTAGTTTATGTAGAAAAAAGAATGAAGTTATTTAGATAAGTTATCAAGAGTTATTATAGTGAGAGTGTAGCAAGGTCAAACTATTATATAAGAATAATAAGTACTCCACTTGCGTGAAATATGACCATAATTGCATATCAAGCATGCAAACTCATTTTGACCTATTTATAATCATATGTGTATCAAAAAATAGGGTCTTAACACCTTGAGGAAGCCCAAGAGAGAGGTACAAGCCCTACCATAGCAATTTGTTACATCAAAGATGAGTACAAGCCATAATTGGATTTTAATGTGTATGTGTCATGATTTTAAGATATGATTGGGTTCCATTATGTGTATATGTGATTGAATTTTGACATTTAACATTTGAAACAAGTCAAGTGAGAATTGTATGATTTTAATGATTAGTTGGTACATTATTATGGATGAACACTTGCATATAAAACTAAAAGGATAGTATGAGTAGCTTGTCAAATACTTGCAAATCACTTGGCAAATGGACTAATATGTCCTGTTGTGGCATATGTTATTAATCATATGAATCACATGTTATATGTTGGCAAGCAAAATCAAATGTCACTTAATTCATATGAATTCTTAATAGTAGTGTTTTCCTTACAAGGTCATGAAAAAAATTAATTAATCTATTACATTTGCACTTACATAAGCTAATCCATATACTCATGATGTATTGTAAAAATAATTGATTATGGATTTTGCCATTATAATTTTACTATTATTTTTATTCACTGAATCATGAATTGCCAAATCGTAATTGTTCTTTTTTAGATTGTGAAGCATAAGGTTTGGGCACTTTGAAGCATAAAGTTTTGCATATAGACACATGTAGCATAGGTTGTTAGTTGAATTCCCATTCTCTATGTCTTTATGTCATGTACATATACTAAGATAGGCATTGATTTATAGTCTCCAACATTAAATGGGTTGCACTTAACATATATATGCATTGAATAAGGAAATTGACATTACTTTTTGGTTGTGTATGAATGATAGATTAACCTTTATACATATGAATACTTAGGCATGAATGACATGCTTAATAAATGTAAATGGGTGTTATAAATAAAGCCACAACAAGGAGGTGTTATGACTAGTAGTGAAAGGTGAGGCATTTTAGTTGCTTATCATTGTCCATTACATACATGCATCATGAGTTTAAAATATGTTAATATAAAAATCACGTGCATTTTTATGGATGAAATGAGATGACAGGATATAAATGTTATGTTTGAATGCAATGTGATGTGAGGGTAGTTCAAGGAAGAAGTGGGAATCCAAAGAGTCATATATAGCTATGCAAGCATTATAACCTATGTGAAATGAATGTAATATGATGCATGCATAACATTACTGGTTAGGAAACTCCCCCAAGATAAGTAAAGGATACGTTTAGTGAGGCAGTTACCCCAATAGCGTATGGCTGGAGAAGGAACTCCCCTATGTGAGAAAGATAAACCAAGTAGGGATTCTTATGGACTTGCCTACCCATATATGTAATGTTTTCCTAGTAAATGATGTATGCAGGTGATGTGCCATGTAATTAGACATTCATTCATGTAAAGGCATGTGTGCATGCATATAAGCAATATAAGTTCCTTATTGAGAGCTCACCCCCCCACACACAAATTATTTTGCAAGTTGTGCATAGAATTGATATCATGATTGATGGATAAAGGTTAAAGCTATAACTAAAATTTTTAAGTTATGTATCATATATTGCAAGGCACTACATTTTTTTTCGCAATTGCATATAGTAATGATGCTTATGTATAATTAGAATAGTTAATAATGTATTAAGAAAACATTAAGTATATATTGTATTTTTAGTAATCTCCACCAAATGTAAGTTATGAATATTATGACATATATATGTCTAAGGTTAATGTAATCTAAAATGGTTACGAAGCATGATTAATGAAAATGATGCTAAGGCATACCAAGATTTATGGCTTATATAAGAAAAATGTTCAATGCTTATGATAATGAAAGGAATATTATAACTAAAGTAAGCTTAAATGGACCCTTAATTCTAGGATTGTCTAAATGGGAGAGTTTTATATTCAATGATGTACATGTAATGAAGGTAAGTAAAGGAAAAAATAAAAAGGAATCAATTGGTGAATCTAGACTCCCCCGTTCATGACATGATAAAAAAAATAAATTAAATGGTCATAGTATAATGTAAGAAAGTATTTTTATGAAATGTTTGGGATCAAGCTTAGCTTGAATCCCTATCTCCCATTTGTATTATCCTAAAAATCTAAATGGGACAAATGAAAGTTATAAATGTTTATAGGCCAATCAATATAAATTTAAGATTTAAGCTATTAGATAGCTTAGAAATGGGCTTTAATAACGTGTAATTAGGCTTGTTAAGAGTTTTAGAGGCCTTAAGCCTTTCCATTCCCTAGCATTAGCACTATCCAAAATTCGAGTTCTGACAATTAGATCTTTAAATCTAGTGATTTGGGGATGTCTAATCTCTTTCCCAAGCCATACCCAAATTTTAAACTCAATTAAAGATGGATTGGCCCTTCTAAATGACTTTGGTAGCCTTAAAATTTGTCCTTGCCTAGATTCCTATCCCAATAAAAGTTTGGTGGCAACTCCACTTTCCAATTAAGGATGATATCCATGTATTGTCCCACCTAGATGCCCCATTAGCCACACCTTTAGAAAAATGGTTTCTATCTTCCATGAGGCCTCTAAGATCCCTTGTTGATATAATTCTTGTGCCATTATTAGGGGTTATTTACTAATGTATGACCCCTTCCCTCTTAATCCCTTGATGATTAATCAAATGTAGGATTTGCAAACAAGATTCCATTCTAGCAACCTTAAAAATCGCTCTAGCATTCACAGTGGCACTTTTACCATCTTATTCTTATTATTATTAAATCTAATACATTCATTTAGCTTCCACACCATACCACATGTATTAGGTATCCCTATAGATTAATCGATGAATTCCTTAAGATACTTTAAGCTTGAGACTTAAGCATCATTCATGCATAAGAGATAATAGGTAGGGTTCATCTTTCATTATCAAATGAGGGGTTTACGATAATCTTCTCCTAAGCTTATGGAAGCCATTAACTATAATAACCATCTCAACTATTAGGCACATGCTGGAGTCAATAACACCTTGAAATAAGACGTGCTTTATGAGTGCGTCGATTTCATGATTGCACTTAAACGAGCGAAATCTTATTTATGTCTACTACCTTTTATCGATCATCGGGGGATTGAGAGAATGAAGGTCATACATTAGTCTTATTAACCCTTGATAATGGAAATTGTTTTGTACTAATAATGGATCCTTAAGGCCTTTCACAATATAGATGCCTTTTTCTCCAAGGTTGTTGCCAATCGAGGTTAAGCATATGGCATTAGTAAGGGTTACCACCCGAGTTTGGTCTATACAAGAATCTGGTTAAGCATTATTTAGAGTGTCTAATTCATCTTCACTCCATTAAAGATTGTGTTTGAGAATTGGGTATGGCTTAGTAACAAATGGAGAAAACAAGTTAGCAGTCATTAGGAAGACAAAGTAACAAAATAAAGCATAAGGAAATGCACTTAAGTAAATAATCTCACATAATCTCCTTTAAATCAAGGGAACCTAATCAAGCTCTTAGTCCAATATTAACATAATCCCAACATCACATGAATATAAAAAGAGTAACATAATATACAATGCAGGAACACATTAGAACGAATAATAAAACATAAAATGATTATGACATGTAAGTGAACGAATAGTAAAACATAAAATGATTATGACATGTAAGTGCACTTAAAAGATTGTTAAAGACCTTGGGCAAGCATTGATAAATGAGATCCTAGGTCGATTGAAGCCTCCTCCATAATTCTCCTAAATAGCTAAAACATCCATAAGAATACCACTAACTATTTAAAATAGGCTATGATGTTGAGAAGTCCAAGATAAAAACTCAAAGGGCCAAATGATTTGATATTATTTATTAAACATAAAACATAACACGATAAGGGTCATAAAGAATAGATTTTTCTCCCTAATTCTATCAAATAACTATCTCAAAAGAAAGAAAATGAAGGGGGTGAACTAGGTAGATAGCTAGTTATCCCTTCATAGTAATGTTGATTAGAATGTGACAAACAAATTACTAGCACAATAAGTAATAAGAAATTATTGTTCATAATAGTAATGTTGATTAGAATATGACAAACAAATTACTAACACAATAAATAATAAGAAATTATTGTTCATAAGGTCATTGGGAACCCTTTATTAATAATTGTCTAAACACACACAAAATGGAATGTACAATATAAAGGGAAAGGAGAATGCATGGAAAAGTTATAACCATGAAGAGAAAGCTAACATCTTGATCCTAGCTTAATTTTTGAAGGAATATAGATCTTAGGCCATGAGGCATACTTTTTATCGTATCATTTAAGCTTCCAAGATATCCCAACAAACCCTAGAAAAGAGAAGGAATCAGATGAAAAAGATGAAAAAGTTTACAAACTATCCTCAGTTAAAAAGGGTTGTATAAACCATAAAGTGGTATGTACAACCTTTTTAGTAGTTTGTCCATACCACAATAGCTCTATACAACCCACTTAGATTATATTTTTAAAGAAAAAGAAGAAGAAAGAGGAAGAAGGAGAGGGGTTAAGGGGGGAACTAGGATGGCTTCTTTTGTTATTTTGGCTTCAGAGGCACTATTGATATGATTTTATCCTCTAAAATGCAATAGTGTTCACAAATTAAAGTTAGAAAGCTTAATGAACCACCTTGGATCCTCATGTGAATGACCTAAGATTTAGTTTTTTATGCTTTAGGGTCTTTATGGAGAGAATTTGGCAAAGTTTTGTTAGAGTTTTCTAAACCTCACTTCCCTTTTTAAAATGGGGTCCATTTATAGAGGGAAACTAATGCAATTGTGCCAAGATCACTATAGTTGCACTTATTCATGACCCATCATAAATAAGAGACAAGAATGTTCTAAAATTTGAGTTTCAAAGTTATTTGTACAACCAAGAGATTAGTTATACATACCATTATATTGGTTGGACAACCATGTGCTTAATAAGGGTTAAGGTTTTAAAACCTTTTTTTTTTCTTAGGTTTTAACCTTAATTTTTCAACAAAATAGTTGGTTGTAAAGCAAAGTAATATGGTTATACAACCATCTAAAAGGTGGCAAGGTGATTTTTTAATTTGACTTTATTAGGTTTTAGGTTTGGCTTAGGCTTAGGCTTGATCTAAGGCTACTTTAAGCTTTGATCCTTTTCTTTGCAACTTTCTTCTTACATATTTATGAGACAAATCCAATAGTTTTCATTATTAGGCTTACATCCTAAGGTCCAAAATTTGATGATCACTATCTCTTATTTGCATTTCTACTTTAAAGGTATGGGTTGACATCCCTAAAGAACATGGTTAGATATCCCCTATGTAAATACAATGTTACCCCCTTCCCCCTTGATGCAAATATCCCTCATGTATATATAATGTTACCCTATTTCCTTTTTGACGCAATTATCCCACATAAACAATTGTGTATTTCCCATTTCTCATATAAATACTCATGTAGATCCCTTGCCTTTTTTGTTAAATGGTTTCTCTTTTCACTTATATATCTTCTATGATAATGTAAAGAGTTTTCTTTTACAATTGACTCTCTCTTTCATTATTTATTAGTTCATACGTATATATGTTCTTTTAGGACTCTAACACTACTTGGTTTAAGGTGTTCCTTTAAATTCTTTATCCTATGTTGATAGAATAATGAGATCCTACCTAAGAAAGAGCCATTAGACCACACATATGGGAGGAATAAAATTGGAGAGATCTTTTGCCAATAATATATGCATTTCATACATACATGCATTTCTTACTTTGTTCATGCATCATGCTAATAACTTTTGTTTTACAACCACCAGAACTCTTTTAAAAATATTATAGAAGAGAAGAGGCATCGATTAGTTAGGAAGAGTAAGACACCTAGGCTAAACTAAAGATCGAAACTAATCATAGAGTTAGTTGTACCACTTGAGATCATAGAGAGGATCAAGGTTAATCTTAGTCCTGCCATAGAGGAAAGGATTATCGAGGAGGTAAATAAGCACTTTAATGACATTTTAAAGCAAAATGATGCATATGCTAGTAAGGCTGGCAAGGGGAACGCACCTATGGAAGTGCCCTAACTTGTAGTGATTAAAAAAGATTTGTTTGGAAGAAGATTATTATGAAAGCAAATTGGCCAAAGAACTAAGAAGCATTATTGTTGCTCCTAATAAGCCTATGGAAGGCCTTAGAAAACTACCATAAAGGCATTACATTAGTAAAGTCCAGTAGGCTAGCGATGTTTGTGACCAATTGGGAGCTGTTTATGATGAAGGAAAATGAAAGCATCATAAACTTGACGAATAGGCTCCTTTTGACTATAATAAACGTGAAGAAATTTGAAAAGATTCTCACTAAGCATGAGGTCAACTTAAAAATTCTTAAATCCTTAACCCTTGAAAAATTTGGTGCCAGAGTTTGCAGTATCTAATAGTCAAATCTAAAGATTGGGAAGGTGCAAACTTATGTTCTCATGGGCAAGCTTCTAACTCATGAGCTAGCCTTGAAGAAGGATGAAGAAATAAAGAAGATGAGGGAGCAACGAGACAAAACAAAAAAAAGCAAAAAAGAAAACCTTTGCTCTCAAATCTACATCCAAAGAAAAGGAACCATAGGTTGTTTCAAGTAAGGATGATAGTGATAAAGAAAAGGAGGAGTTGGCCATGCTTTCAATAAGAATGAAGGAGTTGATGAGGAAAAGAAAAGATATAAGAAACTTTAAGAAAGCAACTCTAACCTCAAGAAAGAATGGGTGAGGTTACATGCTATAAGTGTGGCAAACAAGGCCATATCAAGTATGACTGCCCCAAATTAAAAAAGAAGAACAAAGGGGACAAGGAGAATAGGAAGAGCTTTAAAGCAACTTGGGATGATAGCTCAAGTGAAGAAGATGAAAAGGAGGAAGTTGCAAATTTGTGCTTCATGGTACAAGATTACTCTTTAAATGAGGTAAGCTCTTCACCCTATTCTTATGAAAATTATGATGAATTAGATGATGTAGATAATGAGCTCTTAGAAGCTCTCACTTTGAGATATGACAAATACATGTCACAAATGAAATCTTATAAGAAAAAATACTTCAAGCTAAAAGATGAATTTAAATCCTTAAGCAATCTTATAAGTTTGTTGAGGGCTTCTAATGAAGAACTAAAGAAATCTATTGAGAGTCTCTCTAAATCTTCTTTTTCTCTAAATTCCTTAAGAAAGGAAAATGATACCTTGAAAAGAGAAGTAATTGAGCTTATAAATTCCATTTCTAAGTTTCATAAAAGGAAAGAAGTTTTAGATACATTAATTGTATCTCAAAGACCTTCTTTAGCTAGACATGGTATTGGCTTAAATGGAGGCCCCTCATCATCTAATCCCCCTCTCTTAACCTTCATTAGAGCTTCAACACCTCTAACATCTAGTATTGTGGTAGTTGGAAAGAAAAGTGTTCAAAGCAGTAAGCCATCATTGTCTAAGGCAAAGGGAAGCCATACAAAGGCTCAAAGCCTATGCCAAAGAAGGCTAATCATATATATATTTACACTAAGGAACATGCTCACCCCAACACACACAGAAAGTTTACTTCAACACCTTACCATTCATACTCATGCTCATACTCACATCATCATGGTATGAGAAATACCCCTACTCATACCAAAGCCATGTATAAGAGGAAGACTCATAAGTCTAAACTCCAATGCCATTATTGCATAAAGTTTAGTCATATTAACATTCATTGTTATATTAGAAAGGCTCGCCTCAAATTGGAGGACCCTTCAGGCATAACCCCTTAGGACCCAAGTATGATTGGATATCAAACCAAAAATGAATTATTTGTGTTGTGTATGATTGTTTAGCAGCTAATGAAATGAATGATTGGCATGTGTATAGTGGATGCTTGAATCACATGATGGGCAATAATAAGCTATTAATGGCCATAAAAGAGAAGGAATGTGGCAATGTCACCTTAGGAAAAAATGCCAAGGTTAATGTAATTGGCATTGGCACTATTCGTAAAAATGGTTGTTCTCTTATTGATGATGTTTTACTTGTAGATAGATTACAACATAATTTATTTAGTGTAAGACAATTATGTGATAAGAATAATAATGTCACCTTTGACCCTATAGAATGTTAAGTTACCACTTTGGTGGATAAGAAGGTAGTCTTCAAGGGTGAAAGGAAGGGCAATACCTATCTAATTGACTTAGATAATTTGGCTAACCAATCTTTCAAGTGTCTTGTATCACTTATCAATGAAGCTTGGCTTTAGCATATAAGACTTGGACATGCTAGCATGGAGCTTTTCAAAGCTTATCACAAGGAAAGCTAATGGAAGGTCTTCCCAATCTAAACTTCTCTAAATACAAGACACACGGACCATGTCAAATGGAAAAGCAACATCATTCCTCTTTCAAAGCAAAAAATGTTGTAAGTACATTTAGACCCCTTTAACTTATCTATTTGGACTTGAAAGGACCTACAAGGAGTGCTAGTTTAGGTGAAAAATATTATGCACTTGTCCTAGTGGATTATTACTTTAGGTTTTAAGGTTTTAATTTAGGTTTTCATAACTTTTCAATTCCTAGAACACCACAATAAAATGGTGTTGTAGATAGGAAAAATATAACACTATTAGATATGGCTAGAACTATGCTCAATGGGTATTCATTACCTAATTACTTTTGGGCTGAAGCTATCAATACTTTGTCTTACATTATAAATCATGCTTTCAAAAGATCCATTCTTAATAGAACTTCTTATAAGCTTTAGAATGGTAAAAAGCCTAAGTTGTCATACCTAAGAAAGTGTTGGATACAAGTGCTACATCTTAGATACCAAGGATAATGTTGGAAATTTTGATTCAAAAACAAATGAAAGTATTTTCTTAGGATATTCCACCTCTAGCAAAGCCTATAGAGTTTTCAATAAGAGTACTATGGTTGTTGAAGAGTCTATGAATATTGTGTTTGATGAATCTAGTAAACTTAATCTTGGAAAAGTCCTCTTGTTGATAACCTTATAGTTGACTTTGAAAAATTAAAGTTGGAGTCAACCACAAGAGAGATGACTAATGACTATGATAAAGGCAAGTCATCAAGAGAACATAAAGAACCTCAATGTCATCAAGTGGAAATCCTAAATCAAGATCTTCCTAAGGATTGGAGATTCTTCGAGCATCACCCAAGGGATCTAATAATTGGTGATACCTCCATGGGTGTAAGTACTAGATCTTAACTCAATTTTTTAAATAATAATCTTGCATTTGTTTCTCAATTTGAGCCAAAATCTATTGATAAGGCTCTTGATGATGAGAGTTGGGCAATTGCTATGCAAGAGGAACTCAACCAATTTGAGAGAAATAATGTATGGGAACTTGCTCCTAAACCTAAGGAGCACTTTATTGTAGGATGCAAGTGAGTATTTAGGAATAAGTTAGATGAGCAAGATTTCATTATTAGAAGTAAGTCTAAATTAGTTGATAGAGGATACAATCAAGAGAAAGGCATTGATGATGATGAAACATATGCCCTCGTAGCAAGATTAAAGGCTGTTAGGATTATTGTAGCATATGCATGTCACATGAATTTCAAACTCATTCAAATGGATGTTGAAAGTATATTTTTAAATGGTCTCAGTAAGAAGGAAGTTTAAGTTAATAACCTATTGGTTTTGAATCTCATATCTTTTCAAATCATGTTTTCAAGTTGAATAGAGCCTTATATGGATTTAAATAAGCTCTAAGAGCTTGGTACAAAAAAAACTTAGCTAATTTATTTTACAAAATGATTTGAAAAGGGGGAAGGTTAATATAACCTTGTTTATTAAAAGGCACAATCATTATACACACATGTATAAATATATATTAATGATATCATATTTGGTGCTACTAATGAATTCTTTGTAAGGACTTTGCTAAGTGTATGACTAAAGAATTTGAGATAAGCATGATGAGAGAGATCAAATTCTTTCTTTGCCTACAAATAAAGCAAATCAAAGAAAGGATTTTTATCAAGCAACCCAAGTACATAAAGGATATACTCAAGAAATTTGTCAATGAATGATGCAAAGTAGGAAAGACACCAATGAATGCTACCATCAAACTAGACAAGGATGAATCAAGTAAGTCCATTGATGAGAAGAGATATTGAGGTATGATTGGTTCTCTACTCTATCTTACTGATTCTAGACCCGATATCATGTTTAATGTATGCATGTGTATTATATTTCAATCTTGCTTTAAAAATCACATTTTAATACTGTGAAAATGACTTTTAAATATTTACATGGCACATTGCTTTTAGGTTTATGGCATCCTAGAAATTCATCCTTTAGCCTTATAGGATATTCAAATATGGATTATGTCGGTAGTCTTCTATATAGAAAGAGCACTTCTAGAACTTGCCAATTCATAAGAGAATGCTTAATGTCTTGGTTTAGTAGGAATCAAGTTTCAGTTGCCTTATCCACCGCTGAAATAGAATATGTAGTTGTTGGTTGTTGTTGCACCTAAGTTCTTTGGATGAAACAACAATTAAAGGATTATGAGAAAGTTCTTGATCACATTCCCATCAAATGTGACAACACTAGTGCAATAATTCTTTCAAATAATCCTATCCAATACTTTAGGATTAAACATATTGACATTAGGCATCATTTCTTCGAGATCATATCTAAAATAGTGATGCACTATTAGAGTTTATTGACACTAATAATCAACTTGTGGATATTTTCACTAAACCTCTCAATGAAGAAAGGATGAACTTCATTAAGAAAGAGCCAAAAATGCTTAATGGAAGTTCCCTGGAGTGAAAATTGGATCTTTTAGATTATTCTTTGTTTGATGTACTATTTTGAATTATTGTTTGTTATGTTTGATGAATGTGCAGTATGCCTTTTTGGATGTCTTAATTCTTTATGCAATTGTGCTTCTCTATGACAATTTACATGAATTAAGCATTAATATATTAAGTGGATCACAACTTAAAAAGCCAAATCTTATCACTTCATGTTTTCTTTTTCTAGCCTTGTAATTCGCAGTTGCTACTTTCTTTTTCACAATCACGATTTATAAGTAAATCTGAATCCTTTTGCCACCCATCATTTCGCAGTCACTATTTTCAATCTCCACCATGAATTTTTTTTCAAAATTCAAAAGTTTTAACTATTGAGTTTGTTGGTTTTTGAGGATTTTGTATCTATTACTCATATATTTTGTAATTAGCGGTCGCGACTTGTAGTTTGCAAATGCAAATTTGATTAACTGCTAAACATTAACTATTTTGACTGTCAACCGATGGCAACCCCTCATTAAATGAAAATTTAACCATTTTTTAAAAATTTTTAAACCTTTTGTTGCTAATTTAAACCCCTGTAACAATGTTCTAACTCACATTTACACAATCTATTCATCTTTTTTCATTCTTACACCTCAAACCTTCTTTAAGTCCTTTCTCATCTCCAATGGCTCCCAACAAGGTTTCCAAAGCAGAAAAGTGGAAGGGCATAGCTCAACCCTCTAGTCCTCCTATCATTCATATGATGAAAGAGATCATAAAGGAAGAAAAGGACTGTTACAAAGCCAATTCTTCCAAAATCATTGAACCAAATAATATTCCCTTAACCTTTCTCCTTGAATCACTTGGTATTAAGGATGAAATCCATGTCTACCTCTCTAATCTAAGATGGAATGAGTTTATCTTTAGAGACGAGCCCAACTATTAAGAAATATTGTAAGAATTCATGTGTACGATCACCTTGAACTATAGAGGGGAATCGCGAGCAAGTCAGTATGGGTTGATTTTCAGGGCTTTTAGGGATCCTTTCTTTATTACTTTTGAGCAACTTTCTAACCTCTTTAATCTTTAAGCGAAGGATGATGTTTCATTCATCATTTCCACACTCGATATCATATACTTAGAGTTTTGGCCCAAAATTTATATCGATACCAAACACGACCCAAAAACCTCTTTAGCCAAATATATCCAAACTCTTCCTAACTAGCTTCTTCATCGTATCATCACATTCTCTATTAATGCAAAAGGAGATAGTAACAAGAAGGTCTCTCAAAAAGACCTAGCCTTTCTCTTCTACTTAACTAAGAATAAACCTATCCAAACTAGTCAATACCTTGTGGATCAATTAATTAATATACGTACTAAGTCAAAAAGCTAATTGCTTCTACCCTCTCATGTAACTGCAATATATCATTATATGGGTGCACTTAATGAGGAAAATGAGAATTTTCTCACTAAAAAGTACTTGCCATCCTACAATTTTCTTTGCTTGCCCTACCTTATAAATGCTAAGGCCATACACCCTGATTCCTAGACATACACCTTGGGTTCATTTGAGGTTAAGAGGCTAGAAACTTTTTAAGCCTAAAAAAGGAATAGGCTAGTCATAAAAGAGGGTGCTCAATCCATTCCACCTCCCCTGCCTAAGCTTAAAACTAAATCCTCTATAATCTCTCTCTCTCCTTAATTAACAAGAAACTAGACAATGTAATGAGGATGATCAAGAGAATATTTCTTCTACTCTCCTGCCTCTATAGTGATTTGGTGGATCTTTAAGAAAAAGTGGGTGTTATTCCTTGCCACCTCCCTGACTTTGAGGATTAGGAAGACATTCCTGAAGAAGAAGAAGAATATTAGGAAGTAGAGAAAGATGATGAAGCTCAAGGAGGAAGTGCAGATGGAGAAATTGATGACTCTAGAGATCATGATAGCTCTCTAATGTTCTAACTTTCTCTTAGGTTTTAGTGCTTTATTTTGTTTCTTTTATTTCTTTATTTTCTTGTAAGTATGTTATTCCACAATTCTCAATAAATAAAAGTATTGTTTCCTTGCAAATTGTTGCTTCATATACTTACTTATCTTGTGTGATTGCTTTATATTTGGTCCATATACTTATTTATCATATATGATTATTTTATCACAATTTATACTTCACATACTTATCACCTATGCATTTTTACTTCAATGTTTAAGTTTACTCTCTTTTTTATCTTGCCAAAGGGGAAGACAAATAGTAGTAAAAGAATGTGCATGATATATTATAAAGGAAGTATAAGTTGGGGGAGACTAATGGGAGCATTCTAATTCAAAATATAAATATTTGACAAACTTATTTCATCAACAAGCTTTTTTGTTAAAATCATTGACCACCTCAACTTCATTCTCATGCAATTCATTTTCCTTAAGCAAAATCAATATAAATTGTCAGAATAAAAAAGGGAGAGATGGTAGGACTACGTTAGTCAAAACTAAGTCAAATGCCTCATTTGATCTTGATAATGAAGATTGATAGGTACTAATGTCTTGTTTAGGTGTTGTTTTTGCAGTTTCTAAATTAGGTTTACATTGGACATTGGATAGAAGTCTAAATCTCTAGCGTTGAGTAAGGCATCCAAATTCACTGTCAGGATCCGCTAAATCATAACTGCGACCTTGCAACAAAGATGGATGAATTTGGGACAGATGAATTTGTAGAGGAAATCACAGCCCCAATCCAGCCGAGGAAGACTTGAATAACACACAGAGAAATTCGCGGTGGTGTTCGCATCTATAATCATGACCATAAATTTTATAGCTGAAAGGAGGGAACTCAGTCTGCAACAATAACATGCCAAGTGTCCAAGACAATCGTTGGGATATCAAAATTCATGAGGGTGAAGCACTAATCACGATTGCGACCCAAGAGAGTGATTTCTCCTCACCAACAAGAAGAATACACAGTCCATGTCACGCCTAAGAAGATCTCAATCACGACCGTGACTTTTGGTTGGTTAGTCAAACACAACAATAATATTTCTTAGAGCACCAATGGCAATAGGACATGTGGACTAGCCGTTAGACAAAAAATGGGGTTCTCTGTGACGTCCTACTTACTAATAATTCCTAAAGTAGGTGCATTAACTTATTCATAAAACATGAAATACTAAAGTGACATAACATTATTAAAATTCTCTCATTCTATCCATTGTCATTAAAAGATCTTATTTCAATTATTATTATTTTTTATTTACACTATGTATCTTGTTTCATAACATAGTAACTATTTATGATAAAGTATACATGGCCAAATCAACTAAAATACTAATTGACTGTATACTGGTCCAACCTCCATTAGACTATTAGACATTAACTTCAAAATGTAAACTAGATGTAATCTTTAATCTACTCTACTTGAAAGAAAATTTAATGCAAAAGTGTGAGCTTGCATGCTTAGTAAGTAAATGCATAATGATATTTTAATCTCAAATAACATAACAAACATTTAAATATAAATAACGCATCATCATGTCCATGCACAAAATAAAGAGTTTTTACTCTTAAATGCCACACCTGCTATCAAATGTTATTATCACATAGGATATCATAAATTATTGCCACATAGGCTATAGATATCACTGCCATAAATTCTTTCATTTTTGGCTACCACACAAGCTATAAATATTATTGCTACACAAGCTTTAGATATCCTTCCCACACAGGTTATCAAATGTTATTGCCACACAGGCTATTATATATTATTACCACATATGCTGTTGAATGTTATTGCTACAGAGGCAGTTATATATCATTGCCACACATGCTATGAGTATTATTGTTTGTCTAACAATATCAAGTATTAGTCTTTTAACAAATCAACTACAAATCCAATAAAATTTCAGCAATATAATGACTAATAACAACATCCATAACTTTGGTGGCTCATATCACCACATACTCCCATTCCCAAGTCATAATTTATCAACGTCTCATGAAAATAAATAAATCAAGAGTATAACCATCTTTTCATCAATGTATTCATCAATATCATCTCATTAAACAACATTTCATTCCATTGAGTATATATTTATGGCATTTAAACAATCACACGTACAGTAGTATTAGCTATTTACT
>CATIWR010610266.1:0-34260 GCA_949677035.1 Omphalea diandra | reverse complement strand
TGTGTGTGTGTACATATATAACTTTTTAACATTCTCAAGACCTAATAATTTTGCATTTAAAGTAGAAATAAATACATACCCTTGAGACTAAGCATGGTAACCACATTTTCCTTATCTTGTAATCTCTTTTTATAGCAACTAACCCATGTGATTGCAAAATTAGCTTTGGAATACCATATATATATACACACACACACACACACACACACACACACACACACACACATAAACCTTTCCACCTGGTTCAAACACAAATTGCACACATTCATCAAATAAAACTTGAAAGAATTCTATCTAAATAAGAAAACATTAGTAGAGCACCAATTGCAAAAATGGATTTTCCACCTAGTTTAAATAAACACTAAAACATCAAACAAATTTGAAAAGGAAACAAAAAAACTAGATAAAAGATAAGTTAATTTTATGAGTAGCGAAACAAAATTTAGAATGAGAAGGAATTTTGTTAAAATCAAAATAAAGTTTAGAACTAAAAAAAAACCTCCTTGCATAAAGGTGCAATCGTTGAAGAAAATAATTCTTTTTTAATGTCATATTTTTTCATCAGTGCACTTTTTCTTTCATGAATACCCATGGAATCAATAATAAAGTCTACTTTATTCTCATCTCCTCCCATTGATGGTAAACCTATTGGCTCTCCTTTAGGAAACAATTCTTCACACCCCTTTATAAAAGGCACAAATGTACTATACATAATATCATATAAATTATTAGTAGTAAAATATGTCCCTTGAAACAAGAATATGGTTATGAGTGTTAGTGAAAAGTAGGTTTTCCTCACATCACTCTCTTTTACATAAAGACTTTGCTCTTGCACACCCTTTCCTTGTGCATGCACCTTTCTTTTATTTTGTGCATCCTCTTTAAGCTCTCCTTTTTCCTACTTTTTCTCATAGCACTCCTTTTATTGTGCATTTATTGTGAACTTTATCTCTCTCGTTATTATTTTTATTTTCTTTTAGGACATCATTATCATCATTATTCTTACCTATAACCAATATATCATTATGTATGGGACTTTCAATTTGAACATCGGAACAAACCTCTAATGGTGGCATCTCATCATCATGCAAATAAGAAGTTTGAATTTTGATTGTATCTTTAGAAACTGTTGGTCTAGGATGGTGATGAGGTAACCTAAGAGGGGGGTTAATTACGTTGTAACATGCACACAAATACAAAAACAACAAACACAAATAAAACTTAAAGTTTTTATAGTGGTTTGGCAACGTGTCTACTTTACTTCCCAAGCTTTCACTTAGGCCTTTCTACTTCTTTTCAAGGCTCAAGAAAAACCTTCCCTTTTTTAGGCGGAGGAAGAACCTTCCCTTTTACAGGCTTAAGGACAACTTTTCCCTTAGTATTTTTTTAGACACAATACCAGCCTTTACAACCACAAGCAGGGATATATCCAAACAGTGTCAATGCCTCTCAATTAGGCAGCAAATACACTTTTAGTGATTAAGAAAACCTACACTTAAAAGAGTAACAAAAATAATCCCGACTCTACCTAAATATAAAAGCAACACTAAAAGGTTTGTACGAAGAGCTTGCTAAATGTTTGCAAGTTGTTCATAAAGTTTCTAACTTTTTTCTAATCTACAAATATGTTTCTTATATAGTCGAACTTCAAAACTAGCTGTTGGAACAGTTGAAGTTAAGTCTGATAGCTTTTCTTCAAAATTAGTCGTTAGAGGTAACAATGCTCGTTGATTCTCAACAACACCCATTGAACTTGTAACAAATATCTTCAATGCTCGTTGGCAATATTTCAATGTCTATGGATCTCAACTTCAATGTCCATTGGCTCATGATCAATGCCTATTTCCCATAAAGCATACAGTTGATGCATTGTTTTTCAAACTCTTATAAACATGCTTCAACTCCCCTTAAGTAATTTGCAATGCCTATTGGAAACTCCTTCAATGCCTATTGAGAAAGGCCAACATCCATTCGAGTTTCAAAAATTTTAGCTCAAGTTGGAGCACTTTTCAATGCCTATTATGAATATGCAATACCCATTGTTGGGTCTAGATCAATGCTCGTGGTGAGGTCCAAAGTGCATAGCTCAAACTAGATTACTTATCCAATGCCCGTTAAGAAAGGACAACGCCTGTTGTGAGGTCTAAAAAGCTTTTGGGCATCTGCAACACTGATTCAACACCCAATCTTTCAATGCCCGTGGAATGGTCCAACGCTCGTTGGAAGGACCAGGCTACAACACTTAAACCAAAACCCTAAAATACAAACATTAAAACTTCTCAAGGTTTTGTTATTACTTTTTTATTATTCAAAACACATCATTCAAAGTAAAGGAGTTAGACCAATGCCTTGGTGTCACATGTTCTCCAAACATTCACAACATTCTCTCCCCAGTATTCCTAGCAATCTTCTTTTTTTTTTTTTGAATGATGACAAAATCAAGATGCTTTGATACCAAATAATCAAAACTTAAAAAACATAAAGGATACCAAATGTTAAAACACAAAACTACAAAGAAGATACTAATCAAAATATCCACACAAGGTTGGATACCAAATATACCACATAGGATACTAAATGTTGAATGTTAAAAGCATACTAAATGTATAATAGATAAGTTCAAACAAGAGTATCAAACCGAATTAAAAGATTCTAATTAAAACACATATCAATGAAAGCATGCATAAATTCTCCCCTTTTTGTCATCATGACAAAAACATATGCTTAAAACTTTTCCCCCCTTTTTGTCAAAAACAAAATAAAGATTCTTCCCTAAAAAAATTGAACAAACACTAAAAAATAAAACAATCAAGATGATACCAAAAATATAGACCAAACATAGAATGAAAACTCCCCCTATCTATTTGCTTCCTTATAATAAATCTCCCAAGATATTCAAACAAAGACTTACTTAACATATGTTGGTGTCATATGTTCTATTCATGTGTTAAGGAAAGCAAGAAAAGAAAGATAGTTGTTATAGATTCCTAAAATAAAAAATCCAAACTAATACCAATGGTGGTTCAAAATTCAAACTCCCCCTTAGCAAAAGCATATTAACCAAACAAAAGGGATAGAGATACATTACAGTATATGATACAATTGCCTTCTCAAATTTTACAACTCTAATCACCATTTGATTCTCCATATTAAGCAGAGGATGAGGAATTTCCAAACCTGAAAAATTAAACTTTTTTTGGTACCCTTTTCTTTTGGGTCTATGAAGGTTAGCACCATAAATATGTTCATCTCTCAACCTAGCATAATAAAAGCATGAGTTTTTGGCAAAAATTTCCACAAAAAAATAATTTCTAAACAAATGATTTCTTCAACTCATTTGTAGAGCAAGTGTGAGGTGGCATCCTAAAGGATTGGTGCCTAAAATGTGAAGCAACCTGTGCATTCATGAAATACTTAGTCCTATAACAAAAGGCATGATATGTCTTTGTCTTATGAAAGTGTGAGTGAGAGTAGCTATGATCGTGCACATGTGAAAATTTTCATCTACTTGAAAAGTGTAACACATTTGGCCATCTTGGGTTACAAGATGCATACATAAAAGCATGATTTGCCTTTTACCTAGGTCATTTAGAGTATACATATGCTAGTGTTGTACTCTTAGGCTTTGTATTAGCATTTGCCTTTTATAAAGAGTTTAGTGATTCAAGACCTTAGAAATTAGGTGTTCTAGAAGGTGAAGCTCTAACAAATACACTTTTATAAGTGGTGAGAGAGGCGTGATTATATCCAATGTCATGCTTCACATTAGTATCTCTTTGAGAGCCCAAAAGTAAATCTAATTTTTCTTTTCCTTTAGTAAAATTTGAAAGAGAGTTTTTCAAGTCTAAAACCTCCTTTTTTAAACTATTGTTTTATATGGAAAGAGTTTCATAAAATTTCTTTTCAGAATTTAACTCTTATTTTTCTCTTTCTAAAGCATCAATTTTTAATTTTTAAATTTTTTTTTCATTTGAGTATAAAAAAAAAGGGCTTTTGAAAGTAGCTCCTCTTTTTCTTTTCTTAAACAATCAACTTCATTTAGAAGCTCATCCTTAATTTTAGAAATGAAGAAAATTTCATTTTTCAACAATTCACTATCATTTCTTAAAACCTTATTTCTAGAGAAAGATTTATCCAAGTCATTATTTGTTGATTTTAGGGCTTAAATTAGATTTTATATTGTGAACATGTTTTTTATATCATCATCAAATTCACATACCTCATTCAATTCATCCTCCATGGCCATTAGACATCTAGCTTTTACTTTCTTTTTGGCCTTCCTCTTCTTTATCTTTTTGTTGAAGGATCACTTGTGGATGTGGAATTCATTAAGCTCCTTCTACACCTTTCCTCTTAATAGTGGTCTTTTAGCTCTATTAACAAGTTGCTTCCTCTAGTTTGAATTAGTCCATTTTTGAGAAACCTTCCACAATAAGATGACTTAATGGTTGCCATGATTGTGTACCTCTTACATTTAAGCTTCAAAACAGGTTAAGTTCTTATACCAATTGTCGGTCCTGGATGGTGATGAGGCAATCCAAAAAGGAGGTGAATTGGGTTGTTTGGCAATATTCCTACTTCACTCCCCAAGCTTTCACTTAGGCCTTTCTATTTCTTTTTTAAGGCTCAAGAAAAACCTTCCCCTTTGTAGGCTTAAGGAAAAATTTATCCTTGGCATTTTTTCTAGGGAGAATACCAACCTTTACAACCACTAGCAAGGATAGATCTAAGTAGTGTGAATGCCACTCAATTAGGCAATAAATACACTTTTAGTGATCAAGAAAACCTACTTTGAAAATAGTAACAAAAATAATCTTCACTCTACCTAAAAATAAAAGCAATACCAAGTTGTTCACAAGTGTTCACAAAGTTTCTAACCTCTTTCTTATCTTTAGAAATTTTCCTTATATAGCCAAACTTTAAAACTAGTCATTAGAACATTTCATGTTAAGTCTGATAGCTTTTCTTTAAAACTAGTTGTTAAAGGTGACAATGCCTATTGATTCTCAACAACGCCCATTAAACATGTAACGGATAGCTCCAATGCCAATTGGAAACATTTATGTACCCGTTAATCTCAACTTCAATGCTTGTTATGGATTTCTAGAAAGCATGAACTTGATGCTCTCTTTTTCAAACTCTTGCAAACATGCTTCAACACCCATTGAGCAATTTGCAATGTCTGTTGGAAACTCCTTTAAAGCCTGTTGAGAAGGGCAATGCCAATTTTAAGTTTTAAAAGTTTTAGCTTAAGTTAGAGCACATTTCAATGCTTGTTGTGAATATGCAATACCCTTACAAGGTCTAAATCAATACTCATTGTAAAACCATAATGCTTGTGATGAGGTCCAGAGTGCATGGCTCAAACTAGAGCACTTCTCCAATGCCTGTTGCAAAAGGACAATACGTATTATGAAGTGTAAAAAGTTTTTGGGCATCTGTAACACTTATTCAATACCTATTGTTCATCTTTCAATGCCTGTTAAATGGTCTAACACCCATTGGAAGGACCAGGCTGTAACACTTAAACAAAAACACTAAAATACAAATAACTTCTCAAGGTTTTTTCATTATTTTATTGTCATTCAAAATATATCATTCAAAGTAGTGCGTTAGACCGATGCCTCGGGGTCACATGTTCTCTAAACATTCTCAACATTCTCTCCCTAGCATTCATAATAGAAACAAGAACCATATCCTTTACATTAGCCTCATCTTTTGTTGTTGAAACATAATTATTGCCCTCCTAATAACACTCTCATGAAAAACAAGATTTACTCCCTTTAGAATTAATTTGACTTATCACCTCCTCACTAGGTTATAATTTGATATCATCATCAATCTCCTTGTAGCATTCTTTAACTCTCCTAGAAGTATGTAGGCTTTATAGGAATTTAGAGCATACATCTTTCACATTCTTTTTTCTTAGCTTTGGCTAAGTAGAAAGAGGGTCCTCTCCACAACACCTCCTAATTAATTGCTTTTGATCCCATTGTAACAAGCCATTACCTTTAAATTTAGCAGTAACAAGCTTGAACTTTTTCTCTTTGGAATAGTCATGGTACTTAAATATAAACTCCACCTCATTTTTCCATGTTAAGTATTCATGATGATCATTTTTTCAAAAAAATTTTAGAATGCTTGACTTGTTGTTATTGTGACTTGTTAGCCATTGGAGACTTCCTCTTTTCCTCCCAATCTATCATTGTAAAAGAAAAAAGAAAATAAATAGAAACCTCACAAAGCACTCCCTTATGTGTTTACACTTAAAAGATGACACTCAAAGTCGTGTTTCACATAACTTAGGCTTTTACCTTATAATGAGTTTACTATATTTTCCTTTTACCACTTTTAGTTCTTTTAGAACTAAAGTTGCTATTATCAAGTTTAAGCTTAATCACAAAGCAAACAACCAATTCCAATTGAATCTTGACATTAGAATGTAAAGAAAGCAAATGGAAATAAATGGAAACAAACATAAGCAAATACAAACAAATGAAAGCAAACAAAAATAAATGGAAACACATAGAAATAAATGAAAGAAAATAGAAATATATGAAAACAAATGGCAGGAAATGGAAACAAACAGAAAGAAGAATAATCAAGTATAGCAAGAATTAAAGTCACCAAATCACAATTTCAAACATTTTTCTTTCTTTTCTTTTAGTTTTTCTTTTCTTTTTCCTTTTTTGTTTTTAATGTCTCTGTTTTTTTTTTTTTTTTTGCTTTGGATGTCTCTTTTTTCTATTTTTTTTTTTTTGATAATTGAAGCTAATAATAAAGAAAACAAACTAATTGAAATGAAATTGATAGAAACAAAATGCAATTCACAAACTCTTTTTTTTTTAGAAACAAGTAATTTGTAACAAAGATGAAAGAAATAATATTAAGAAAAACACAAAAGGAAAATGATTTTGAAGAAGAAGATAAGAAGTAAATGAATAGAGAAGAAGAAGCATAAAGAAAGTGATTAAAATAAAAAGAATAAGAACACAAAGAACAAGATAAATAAAGGATACATACTTGGTTTTGAAGCATAAACTCTTATACCAATGATATGAACGTGGATAACTTATCCCAAACCTATATTAAATATTATTACCTTTACCCAAAGAACATTTAACAATTAAGGAAAGAACTTTAATTCGCAACTAAACCTCTAACAAACCTATTTCTAATAACTTAAGTTATAAAAAAAAAATTAAAGGGTGTTTAATGTCCAAACCTAAAATGAACTAAATTAATTATAAGTTTAGAATTAAATAAGTTTGTAAAGCTATTGAAGCACTCGCTTAAATAACATCACCAAGTTCTTTCAAGAACCAAAAAAGAGAACAATTTCTCATAAGAAATCTAAATTATGTTGATCAAAATTCAATTTCAAATACATAGTTTGGATGGCCTATTTATAGGCATTTCATTATTCATCTATTTTGAAATAAATGGCTTAATCCTATGCTAGAAATTAAGAAGAAACCAAATAGTAAAAATCCCCTACACTATTTGGTCAAGAATAGCATTCAAACTTTCTAAATATTAACTAATACTACATTTCAAGAAATAAAAGAAATTCTATTTTAAAGAGGAAGTAGAATTTGGCCAAGTAAGGAAGGGAAAAATATTCTTAAGATCATGCATATCTTATAAGATATTTGACTTGAATTTAATGATCTTCATTCCATGCATTGCCACCCTATTGTATCCTCTTTAGGATTATTTTTCTTCCACCAAAAGATACTTTGAATATTCTTGAAAGCTTATTGGAATATTGTAAAACCTTTATGCAACCTTATAGAATATTTTTTGTACAATTTTCTTCATTTGTAGAGTTTGACTTGTAGAGTTTATTTTGAGGATCCACACATGAAATGAAAGTGTAAAAATGACCATTTTTCCCTTATAAAAGAATTATCGACAATTCCAATTAAGGCAGATTCAAATAAGGCAACTTTAAATATGACAGGTACAAATAAAAGCATGTCTAAATATAACATCTCAATATCATGCAAGTCCAAATATGGGAGTGTGAGCACTAGATTTTGGGCTTTAAGATACAAGCTCAATGATGAAAATTATTGGAATTATTTCTTAGAATGCAAGCGAAATTGTCAAATGAAGAAGATCAATGCCTTAGGAAACCTTGGATTAGGCACCAATGCTAAGCTGAGCCTACAGGCCAAAATCCTAAAATTACTAGCCCTAGTTTAGTGGGTTTCACAGCCAACTAACATAGGATGTATAGTCAAGCCCTAAATCCTAGCTAGTAGAAGATTTTAGAACCATATCCCTTATAAAGTACATGGTTGTACAACTAATACAAAAGGTTGTATAACCAATCACTTGACTATGCAGACCACTTGAAAACCCTAAATTCTAAAATTTTCATGGTCATGTCTATTGTGGGACATGAATGCCATGTAACCATAAGCATTCCAAACTCTGGTGCACCTTTCTTCCTAAATAAATGCCACACCATTTGGAGAAGAAGGGTAGGCGTGGATAACTTTAGGGAAACTCTACCAAATTCTCTTTATAAAAACCTCTAACACATAAAAACCGTAACCCTAACTCACCACCACTAAGAACCAAGGTAGCCAAGGCATTTACTCTTCATTTTTGAACATGCCCATCATATTTTTAAAGGATAAAAATCAAAACATTATGCCTCTACGACAAGATAATATTTAGGAGCATCCAATGGTTGCCCTCTCCCCTTCTTATATTTTCCCCTTCTATTTTCTTTCTTCTTTTCAAAAAAATCTAATCTTGATGGGTTGTATAGACTTCTTGTAGTCTATACAACTAACCTTATAGGATGTACATATCACTAGGTGGTTTATATAGCCCACTTTGACAATGGATACGTTACAAAATTCATCTATTTCCCTACTTAAATTTTCTCACTTCTAACCTCTCTTTTGTGACATTTGGAGTTCCATTAGCAAAATAAGGGTAGGTCTTATGACCAAGGGCCTATATTCACTTAAATGATGGAATAGTGATAAATTTTAAGGCTTCTTTTATGTTTTTTTTTTCATGCTTCAAGACTTTATATTGGCTTACCTTATGCTTCATTGAATCTTAAGTTTTTATTTTGATTACATTTTAATTATGATCAAGTGAGGAATTTGTCATTTTCTAGGACCTTAAGGGCTTCAATATGGTTATTGTTATCTTTGATCAAATCTTTAAACATAACCCATGTCATTTTAATTATGATCAAGTGAGGAACTTAATATGCATTTTGGCCTTATGTTTACCCCTTATTGATTGGTATCCTAACCTTTCAAATGGTTAGGTATGCCTAAAGATCCTAAGCTCCTTTAGAGCATAACATGACGGAGGGTTTAATATCTTTAGGATCTTATGTGCCATGATTCTAGCCTTAGGCCATTAAGATCTACCAAATTGCATTGGCACTCCATGTCATGTTAATGATTCCCATGTTTCATGATTCATATATTTTGCATCATGCACTTGTTATTAATGTTGAAATGTGATTTACATTATGTGGGAATGTTTATGATTAAGGGCTTAGAAACATGTTTATGTTCCTTGACATGGTGGCATAGTAAGATGTTTATATGAGTCTTGTTTTGCTTTATTTTGGTGTTGTTATTCTCATGATGGCTACTAATATATGTGTTTTCTTGGGTTTTGGTGCTTATTTAATTAGACTATCAATGGTGATCTTAATAATAATTATCTAGAACATTTATGGATTATGTGAATGGTGGATATACATGACTTCCCTTTTGCCATGTTGCATGATCCCATTTCCCTTGAGATTGATTATATTAATGGTGAATATGTATGACCTCCCTTTGCCACGAAGCATGACCCTCATCCCCTATTGATGTTGAATAAAAGGATGTTTAGTCTTTATTGATTGAATTATGCTAGAAACATGCTTAGGGACGTTAACTGAACTAATTAATAACATGGTGAAAGTGGTAAAAAGTGAACCAAAGATGCTCAAAGGCTGGATAATAATATCCGAGTGGTTTAAGATGCCTAACCTCTTCCTTAAGTTGTACCTAATTTTTAAACCCGATTTATGATTGGGTTAAGAAATTAGGCCTTCAAATGACTTAGCTAGGTTCAGATTTCGCTTTGACTAAATTCTTGTTCAAACCAAAGTTGAGTGGTTACTCAACATCTTTTAAGGATGATACCAATGTGTTACCTACCTTGGTCCGTTATTGACCACTATTTCGACAAATGGGTTAAAATTTGCGCGACTCCTAAAGGATCCCCATTAATCTTATGATATGCTACTTTTTTGAGCTTTGACATGTTGCTTTTGAGGTTCTTACCAATGTAAATCAATTTCTTGATCCCTTATTGGTTAATAAAAGAATTAAGTCACAAGCAAAATTTCACTTATTTGAGCGAACTCATCGATGGCAGTCATAATGGTGACTCCACTAGGGACTTAAAATTGACTTCGCATTTAACCTCTGGTTCATTTTTTTTTATCATTTTAACTTTAAAATTGATTGGTCCAAATTGCATTCATGTAGCCTTTACACTTCACCATGTGTAATAGGTTTATCCTTAGATAAATTAATGGATTCTCCAAACTTGAGATGTAAGCTTCATTCAGGCCTTCATCACTCATGAACCAAGTACTTTTGAATATATCAAATGTGGGGTTATGACAATCGTCCCCCAAGCTTGTGAGAGTCATCAACTATAATAACCAACTCAACTATCTAGGTACATGTAGTAACTAATAACACCATTGGAATAGGATACTCCTATTGTTTGCATTTGTTTCTCAAAATAAGGGTTGAAGTCTCTAAAGAACATATTAGGACTTCCCTTATGTAAATACCATTGTCACCCCATTCCCCCTAATGTAATTGCTCCCTTTATGTAAATATTTAAGTATTCCCCCTAGCCTACTATGTAAAGTGTTTTCATTTGCAATGTAAATACTTGTGTACATCCCTTTTTCTCCTTGCTAAAGGGGCTCCCCATTTCCTTACACATATTCATTCTTCAAGTAATGTAAAGAATTATTTCTTATTGTATTCTTGTATTCCTTCATATATATGTTCTTTTGGGACTTTAACCTTCCTTAGTCTAAGGTAATCATGCATATTCTCTACCCCTTATTGATGGATGGTGAAGAGGGTTCATCACTCATGAGCCAAGTACTTTCGAGTATATCAAATGTGTGGTTATGACAATCGTCCCCTAAGCTTGTGAAAGTCATCAATTATAATAACCAACTTAACTATTTAGGTGCATGTAGTAACCAATAGCACCATTGGAATAGGATACCCCTATTGTTTGCATTTGTTCCTTAAAAGAAGGGTTGAAGTCTCTAAAGAACATATTAGGACTTCCCTTATGTAAATACCATTAGTACCCTATTCCCCATAATGTAATTGCTCCTTTCAAGTAAATATTTATGTATTCCCCCTACCTTGTGATGTAAAGTGTTTTCATTTTCAATGTAAATACTTGTGTACATCCTTTTTCTCCTTGCTAAAGGGACTCTCCATTTCCTTACATATATTCCTTCTTCAAGTAATGTAAAGAATTCTTTCTTATTGTATTCTTATATTCCTTCCTGTATATGTTCTTTTAGGACTTTGATCCTCCTTAGTCTGAAGCAACCATGCACATTCTCTACCACTTATTGGTGGATGGTAAAAAGGGTTCATCACTCATAAGCCAAGTACTTTTGAGTATATCAAATGTGGGGTTATGACAATCATCCCCTAAGCTTGTGAGAGTCATAAACTATAATAACCAACTCAACTATCTAGGTGTATGTAGTAACTAATAACACCATGGATAGGATATCCCTATTGTTTGCATTTGTTCCTTATAAAAAGGGTTGAAGCCTTTAAAGAACATATTAGGACTTTCCCTATGTAAATACTATTATTACTTCATTCCCCATAATGTAATTGCTCCCTTTATGTAAATATTTATGTATTCCCCCTACCCTACTATGTAAAGTGTTTTCATTTACAATGTAAATTCTTGTGTACATCTCTTTTCTCCTTGCTAAAGGGACTCCTCATTTCCTTACACATATTCATTCTTCAAGTAATGTAAAGAATTCTTTTTTGTTGTATTCTTGTATTCCTTCGTGTATATGTTCTTTTGGGACTTTAACCCCCCTTAGTCTGAGGCAACCGTGTACATTCTCTATCCCTTGTTGGTGTAAGAATGAGACCCCACCTAGGAAAGAGCCTCTAAACCTCGTGTCTATAAGGAACAAGGTTGGAAGGATCTTTTCCTAATAATGTGTGCATATCATGCATATATGCATTTATTACTTATACATGTATCATATTAATAACTCTTTTCTTATAGCTATCATAGCTCCATCCAAATGCTTATGGAAGAGAAGGGGTAATCAACTTACTAGAAGAAGACATCAAGCCCAATCCAAAGAGTTGAATCACTCATGGAACCTACCATACCATTAAAATTTCAGAAGAGATGATGATCCACTTTAGTTGTAAAATGGAGGACTAGATTACTGAGGAAGTAAAGAGACATGTCAATGTGATTTTAAAAAAGGGAGAAGTATCTACTAGTAAGACTGACAAGGAGAAGGCACCTATGGAGTCACCCTAGCTTGTGGTGATTAAATATGATTTATTTGGGATGAAAAAGTTTAATATCCCCATCCACATTCATTGGCATTATCACATGAACATATTCATTGCATAAATGATTTGAAATCCCATATGAACATATGCACTGGATAAATGATCATTTAGACATGTGAATTGGATAATCATGATGATGACACTTGCACCATTGCATTTAAGACACTTGAACATATATGTAATGTTTGTAAAGTTGCATGGCAAATTGTCTTATGTTGTGTGCATGTTATAACACCATAAATAATGGTGTTATATAGCATATTTAAAAGTATAACAGTATCTAGGGATTAAGAGATGGATGGAGGTGCTTAAAGAGTGAAAAAGATGGACTAAAAGAGGAAAGTGAACTTCCAACCAATTGAAGTGAAACACCATGATTTTGTTTTGTTGCAATAGGTTTACAAGTGGAATTTTTCACCCTTTAGGATTAGAATAGAGAGGTTAAACGTAAAGGACAGTAGAAGAAAGAGAGAGCTAAGGAAGAAAGAAAGAAAGGAAGAAGAAGAAGAAGAAGAAGAAGGAGAGGGACAGGGAGAGGGAGAAGAGTGAGCTGCCTAGGAAAAAATCCTAAGGTTTTCTGATTCTGAGATAGTAGGTAAGTTAATTTATCTTCTTCGCATATTAAATTAACCCTAATGACATGTTAATCATTAATGGTTAGTAAGAATTATGGAGAATTTGAGGTAGAACTCTTGGATGGAAGTTGAAATTCAAGAGAACAAGAGCTGATTATGTTGGTTTTATTGTTAGAGCAAAATTTTGTACCCACAAGTTCATAACACTAGAAGACGAATTAGGGAAAGTTAATAATTTGAAAGTTGTAGCTTTATGCCCCATCTAAGTTCATATGAAACAGTTTTGCTTGATTTTGTATGTGTGAGGAGATATGGCTCCTTCATTAGGGCTGGTTCACAATCAACCAAAATCACCTTAGTCTTTGTATTTTAATAGATTTTGATGACTTTATGTGCTGATTTAGACAAAGTGTAAAACACAAAGTTTATAGGGTTATATCTCTTATAAATACCTATCAAGCAGTTTTGATTGATTTGTTGTGTGGAAAGAGATATGGCTCATTGATTGTGACTAATCCTGTATTCGGATGAAACCTCATTAGTATTATAATTCTATTTTCTAAGAATTTGATGGTCGTAGATTCAAAATTTGGTGATGTTTTTAACTTAAAAGTTTTATATTTATGTATTATCTACATTCTGTGAAATATTTTTGCCAAATTTATCATGGTTGTTGAGATATTGCCTTTTCATCATGACTGATTGTCACAATGTTGAAAACCTGCTCACCCTGAGATTGCTCATTTGTTTTTGTGACTTATAAACTGAATTAGACAGAGTCAAACATGAAAAATATTCCTTTATGTTTTTATAATTTTGGTAAATCGATTTTGAAATTTGATTTGTACAATTTAAAATATACCCAAGAATATAAGACCTACTCAAACTGAGATGACATTAAAACATGACAAAATTCAAAAATTCACCACATTTTTTATGTGTCTTATATTGACTTAAATTTTAAATATGTTGTATCATTATGTATCTATTTTATTAAAAAAAAAAAAGAATGAAGTCATTTGGATAAGTATATCAATAACTATTTTTGTGAGAGTATAGCAAGGTCAGGCTGTTATATAAGGAAACTATACATAAACACTAGGTCCACTTGCATGGATCATGCTATAATTGCATACCAAGCATTCATAATCATTTTGACATACTTATAACCATGAATGTATCAAATGTTAGGATCTCAACACTTTGAGGAAGCCCTAGAGAGAGAACCAAACCTACCATAAAGGTTGGTCACATCAAAAGGTGAATAAAAACAATTATTAGATTCTAATGTGTATGTGTGATAATTTTATGATTTGATTATGTTATATTACATGTATATGTGATTGAATTGTTGAATTTTACATATGAATACAAGTCAAGTAAGAATTATATGCTATTAATGATTACTTGGTATACCATTATGAATGAACACTTACATATGGAACTAAAAGGATGTTTTGACATGCTTGTCAAACACTTGCAAATCACTTGGAAAAGGGATCAATATGTCCTATTGGCACATGTTGTTGATCAAATGATCCACTTATATTATATGCTAGCTAGTAAAATCAAATGTCACTTGAATCTCATGAATTCCCGAGAGCAGTGTTTGCCTTGCAAGGTCACAATAAAAATCAATCTATTGCATTAGCATGCATACTCAATTATTATACTTGTAATGTATCCTAATGATATTTGATTGTTAGTTATACCATAAGAATCGGATTATTGTTTTTATTCATTGAGTTGCTACTCACCAAATGCCAATTATGTTTTTCAGATACTGAAGCATAAGGTTTGGATACTTTGGTGCATAAATTTTTGTTTAGAGACTCATGGACCACATGTCGTCGGCTGAATTCCAACTCTCTCTCTCTCTCTATCTCTCTCTCTCTCTCTCTCTCTCTCATTGTGTCATGTACATACATCTAGATAGAAACCAGTTTATAATTGCTAGCCTTGAACATTAATTAACATATATGTACATTAAATGCATGTTGGATTATGTATGTATTAAATACATGTTGGATTGTGTATGTATGATGAATAAAACTTTTACGCATATGTATTTTTAGACATGAATGTCATGTTTTGTAAATGAAAATGGTTGTTACAAAGAGTATCACAGGAGTAAGATGGCTAAGGAGGTGAGGAGTACCACTATTACTCTTGATAAGCCAATGGAAAGTGAGAAGGAGAGCACTTGATTTGATGACTTTGTTATGTAGTTGAAAAAGATTCAAAAGGCTTGAGGAGCCAAAGGCATAGAGAAGCAACTTGACATTAAGGAATTGCTCGCTTGTAATCTTGAGAAACTTCCAGCTAACTTCCATATGCCCAAACATTCCAAGTTTACTCAAACTTATGATGGTACTAATCACATCCACTAATATGTATTGACTATGAATATGTATGGGGTCCCTACTTATATTATGGTTGAGTTGTTTGAGTTATCATTAAAAGGATATGTAAAGACATGGTATTACTTTATGCCCAAGACAATTAGAGGAAGTTGGAAAGAGTTGACCAAAGCTTTTAGAAACATTATGCATGTAACAACACTATAGATGTCACTATGCAAGACTTAGAGTCATTGAAACAAAAGGCTAGTGAAAGCTTTAACGATTACATAAGAAGGTGGAAAAAGTTGTCTTTCGAAGTGACTACTAGACCCACAAAAAAAAAAAAAGCAAGGATGATCATAAAAAGGGTATTATTGGGAATAGGCACCAAGGTCATGGGTAAATTGGTGAGAAATTTTGAGGACCTTAAGGAGGTATGTTTACAAGTGAAGGAATTAGAGTCTTATCAAAGAGATCATCTAGGGAAGGAGAAGTGCCCCAACCCAGCCTTAAGGCCAGGGAAACAAGATGACCAATATGAATGTTGTTAGGGCTCTGAGGTAATTTACAAATTTAGGGATGCCTTAATCTAAGGAATTTAAAAGTTTATAAAATAAAGGGGTAATAAAGCCTCTAGTGTAAAGACTACCTCTTATTCCACTACCAATGGGGTACAACGCTAATACACACAGTGCTTTTCATCAAAGAGTCGCGAACTACTCCAATGACTATTATAAGCTAAGGCATGAGATTTAAGATCTTATGATAATAAGATGATCATTTTACCTAATGTTGGAAGATTAAGTATAAGGGTAAATCGTCTCTCAAATTATCATAATGTTTCACCTCTAAATTATGGACATTTATTATAGATTATGGAATCCCCGAGGAAGTCGTCATGGCTATCAATGAAGAAGTATTGAAGGAGGTTGTTGTTTTATTTTCCATCATTAGTACATGGGAGAGCTTGGATGAAGAGATAGAAAAAGTAAAGAGTGAAAGAATGATTAAATTATAGGAAGAGAGTTATGAGGAGAACTAGTGAATCATTTAACTCAAAGTGGCAAGTACTATCCTAATAAATAGGCTTCTAAGGAATCGAGAGCAGAGAAAGAAAGTGATAAGCTTTTAATAAAGGAGAATGAGGAAGATAACCCTATAGTGAAATAGTTGAAAAAGAGGCCAGCTCATATCGGTGTGTGGGAGTTGTTCTTCACTTCCCAAGAATAAAAGAATTCCATACTATAAGCTTTGTTAAGCCTAATCATCTATAAGGAGGACACACCAAAGGATATTGTTGATTTAGTCACACATAAGAGGAAGATCACCATTTTTTTTTATAAAGATTTGCCACTGAAGGAAAGAATCACAATTTGGCTTTATTCATAATAGTTGAGGTAAGGAAGTACACTCTGCGCATGATGGTAGATGATGGATGAGGGATTAATATCTATCTTTTAAAGCTTTTGCATAAGTTTAAGGTGCTAAAGAAGGCTTTAGAGGCTCAAGTGTAGAAGATCGACTGCTTGTGTATTCAAAACTATGGTGAATTTTGAGATTGTTGGAATCTATGTTCTTGGTCATGGTACCACCCATTACGAAGAGTGCCATCCATGGTGCATCAAAAGGTTAAGATTCCTTGCTAGGGTGAGGTGGTGACTATCTGTGCTGAAGTTACTTAAATTTTATTGACATTGAGTGTGGTCATACCACATCTCTGAGGTTTTTAGGTTATCAAAGTTATAAACAAATGGGTTGATCTAAAGGTGATGAAAATCATAAAGAACATGAATTTTTTACTAGTTCTAGGATTGGGAAAGAATTATACAAAAGTCTTAGAGTTCCAAAGATCCAAACTTAGACTAATAGAAAAGGACTTCGCGATTGTGGGAAAGATTCAAAGCTAAAAGTGAGAGATCTGCATAGGCCTCTATCTAATTTTTTTTATGAAAAAAGGAAAAGTGGTGGAGAAATTAGGGAAGAAGCCACTAATGAGGATGAAAAGGTACTAGATGATGACATTATGGATGATCTTAAAAAGGCATTCTTTTATATGTGAGTTGGGGAAACAAGTTATCTAAACTATAAAGATTCATTAGGGGAGGAAGTTGAAAAGAAGAAGAAGAAAAAGAATGGCATACAAATTATAAGGGAGGAAAGTACCTAGGGATTAGAGCAAAGTAGGTTTTGTATAGCCCTCAGACTACTTGCCATGGAATTACATATAGAAGTTCACTCAAAAAGAACATGAACACTAATTGTGAGACTAAGAGTCTTGGGCTATGAGAATGGATTCTATAAATAAGAAATTTGAGATCACTAATCAGGATGCCCCTTTCGTGGATCCAGAATGGGAATATACCAAACTATTCAAGTTCATAGAAGGCACATATATTGGGTTGACTCTAGCAAATATTGAGAATATGATTATGAGTTCCATTAAGAACGTGTGTGATGGTGAGAAAGCATAAGATCAGGCACCAGAAATCGAGTAAGCTAAGTTAGAAAAGGTGATCCTCTATGAGAGCTTTATAAAGACTGAGTTGGGGGACAACCAGGCGAAGCAAGACTTTGATAGGTTATTAAAGCAATGGCTGGTATAGAATCTAAGAAGGTAATAGGCATTAAACAGTTTGGTGACTTAAATGTAGCTTAAGTGGCTAACGATGAGAGGGTTATAGAAGATGAAAAGATTATTACTTAAGAGACTCCTGCCTATCTGCTAAAGAATCTCTCCTTCCTGATATTGCTGGTGCTCTTATTTTTAATCTCTTTGAAGATGACGATATATTTAGTTCTAAGTTTAAGGTTATTGGACTAGGTTAGTCGAACCTAAGTAAATACTCTCTTTTGATCTTGACAATGTAGATTGATATGTTCTAACATTAACTTCAAGTGTTGATTTTACAGATTTTTAGATAGGCTTACATTAAAAGTTGAATAAAGTCTAAGTCTCAAAGATTGTAAATGGCATCCTAATTTGTGATCACGAATTAGGATATTGTGACTGCTATCTTACAAAATTTAAACCAAGTTGTAATACGATATATGTTACATTTACCTTCACGATCACAAATTTTGCATTTGTTTGGAGGGAATCAAGTCCTTAACTAAAGTATACCAAGTGCCCTAGAAGATCAAAATTCACGAGCATAAAATGTTGATCGAGATGGTGAATTGTTGAAGCAACATTTCTATGACAAACGAAAGAATGTATGGTGACAATTGCCTCCAATGGAAGTAAAATTACAATCGCAAATTTCACCTTGGCTCAGGGATATAATGGCTATTTTTCTTAGAGAACCAATGGTTATATGTCATGTGGACTAACCGTTAGATACAAACATGATTCTTTACCATGAATCAAGCAAATTTTGTGTAATATGAGAAATCACGATCACCAATAGCTAGTCATGATCACGAACAATGTCTGACAACCATTTAATGTTAGATCTACCTAACATACCTTGGAGATTTAGACATAGTTTTGTATGTAACCTCTCTTTAATGGTTGTTGCCCATAAATACTGCACCAAATGGACTTGAATACAAGAGAATAACATTTAATATAGCAAAACTCTTCTAATTTGTTTCTTAATCTTTGTACATTCAATTTCTTGATTATAAATTATTCTTGTTTAAAGATAAAGAGTTTGAAGCTGCCACAAGTGAGAGTGATGAAAGTGAGAAGGAGGAGAAAGAGCTAGCCATGCTATTAAGTATGACTAAGAAGCTCATAAGAGAAGGAAGGATAGGAGGAACTTTAAAAAGGTATCTCCTAACTTCAAAGAAAAGAAAAATGAAGTGACTTGCTATAAGTGTGGAAAGCAAGGTCACATCAAATATGATTGTCCAAGCTCAAGAACAAGAAGAAAGCGGACAAGGAGAAAAATAAGAGCTTCAAAGCCATATAGGATGACAGCTCTAGTGAGGAAGATGAAAAAATGGCCAACCTCTGCTTCATGGCTCAAGAGAACTCCTCAAATGAGGTAAGTACTTCTACACACTCTTATGAAGATTATAATGCATTTGATGATATGGATGATGAAATTCTTGAAGCTTTTACTTTGAGATGTGATAAATATAAATCACAAATGAAAACTTACAAGAAAAGTGCTCAAAACTAGAGGATGAATTTAAATCATTAAATGATCTTATAAGTGAGTTGAGGACTTCTAATGAAGACTCAAAATTCTTTAAAGAGTCTTTCTAAGTCTTCATCCTCTCTTAACTCTTTGAAAAAGGAAAATGATTCTTTAAAAGTGAAGTTATTAAACTTTCATCTCTAAATTTCACAAAGGAAAGGAAGCTTTAGATATACTTATTGTATCTCAAAGACCTCCCTTAGTAAGACATGGTCTAGGCTTTCATGGAGTCTCTTCATCTACTTCTTCTCTCACCACATTCATTAGAGCATCAACACCTTAAACTTCAAGTATTAATGTCATTGGGAAGAGAGGTGTTCCTAGCACTGAGCCATCTATGTCTAGGAGCAAAGGAAAAGCCCCCTCAAGGCTCAACAGCCAAGGCTTAAAGAGCAAATTATTCTTACATTTATAACAAGAAGCATGCTCAACCATATATATAAAAAAAATTCTCTTCTGCTTCTCATTAATCATGCACTTGCATACACTCTCACCACCAAGGTATAAGAAGGCCTTTTACTCATAACAAAGTTATGCATAGTAGAAAGACTCATAAGTCTAAACTGCAATGTCATTATTATATGAAGTATCGTCACATAAACATATTATGCTTTATTAGGAAGGCACATCTCAAATTAGAGGACCCTTCTAAGCCTGACCCCCAAGAACCCAAGGATGCTTGGATACTTAAACAAAGGTGATTTGTTTTTGTTTTATAGGAATGTTTGGAAGCCACGAATGAAGATAATGATTGGTATGTGGATAGTAGATGCTTAAAGCATATGACTAGAAACAAGAAGCTATTCATAACCATTAAAGAGAAAGATGGTGGCAATGTCACTTTCGTAAACAATGCCAAGGGTAAAGGTAATTAGCACTAGAATGGTGGATATGGAAGGTTGCTTGCTTATAGATAATGTCCTTTTAGTTGAAGGTTTACCACATAATTTGTTAAGTGTAAGTCAATTATGTGACAAAGGTAATAAAGTCACATTTCACCCTAGAGAATGCTGAGTTACTACTTTAGTGGATAGGAATGTAGTCTTTAAGGGTGAAATGAGAGGCAATACCTATTTAATTGACTTAGACAATTTGGCTAACTATTACTTTAAGTGTCTTGTCTTTATTAGTGATAAATCTTAGCTTTGGTATAGAAGACCTGGTCATGCTAGCATAGAGCTTCTACAAAGTCTATCAAAATGAGAGCTAGTAAAAGGTCTTCCCAAGCTTAGGTTCATAAAAGATTAGACATTTGGACCTTGGCAAAAGAGGAAGCAACACCAAACTTCCTTCAAAGCAAAAAAATGTTGTAAGTACTTATATACCTCTTCAATTTATACATATGGACTTACTTGGCCCCAATAGGAATGCTAGTCTAGGTGGAAAGCATTATGCATTTGTCCTAATTGATGACTACTTAGGTTCACATAGGTATCATTTCTTACTCATAAGAATGACATTTTTTATGTTTTCAAAAGTTTTGCCAAAAGAGTTCAAAATGAAAAAGGTTACTTCATTCATTCAATTAGGTGTGACCATGGAAAAGAATTTCAAAATGAGTATGTTAAAAATTATTGTTTAGAGAATGGGATTTCTCACAACTTTTCTACCCTAGAACACCACACCAAAAAAGGTGTTGTAGAAAAGGAAAAATAGGACTTTGCCTAGTTACTTTTGGGTCGAAGCCATCAATACTTTATGTTATATTGTAAATTGTGTTTTCAAAAGACCTATTCTAAACAAAACTTCTTATAAGCTTTAAAATGGTAAAAAAAAAAAAAAAAAAACCTAAGTTTTCATACCTTAGACATTTTGGGTGCATATGCTACATTCCTAATACCAAGGACAACCTTGGAAATTTTGCTTCAAAAACTAATAAAGGCATCTTTCTTAGTTACTCTGCCTCTAGCAAAGCCTATAGGGTGTTTAATAAAAGTGCTATGATTCCTAAAGAGTCTATGAATATTATATTTGATGACTCTAGTAAACTTGATCTTTGGAAAGGTTCTCTTATTAATAATCTAGTAGGTGACTTTGAGAAGTTAGACCCTGATTCAACTTCAAAGAAAATTATGATTGATCTTGAAGATAACAAGGCATCACAAGAAGTTAAGGAATCTCATCTACAACAAGAAGAAAACCAAGCTAAAGGACTACCTAAGCATTAGAGATTCTCCAAGTATCACCTAAATGATATAATCATTGGTATAATAGCCAAGCGAGTAAGTACTAGATCTTAATTACATACATTAGATAATAATCTTGCATTTGTTTCTCAATTTAAGCCAGAATTCCTTGATGAGGCTCTTGATGATGAGAGTTGGGTGATTGCTATGCAAGAGGAACTCATCCAATTTATGAGAAACAAAGTATGGAAACTTGTTCCTAGGCCTAATGAACACTCAATTATAGGATGCAAATGGGTGTTTAGGAATAAGTTAGATTAGCAAGTTCTATCAACAAAAACAAAACTAGATTGATTGAAAAGGGCTACAACCAAGTGGAAGGCATTGTTTTGATGAAACCTTTGCCCTTGTAGCAAGATTAGAGGCCATTAGTATTCTTTTAGCATATGCATGCCACCTAAATCTTAAACTTTTTCATATGGATGTAAAGAGTGCATTTTTGAATGGTTTCATTAAGGAGGAAGTCTATGTAGAACAACCACCAAGTTTTGAGTCTCATGCTTTTCCAAATCATGTTTTCAAAATAACTAAAGCCTTATATTGTTTAAACAAAGCTCCAAGCGCTTGGTACAAAAGGCTTAGTTCATTTCTTTTACAAAATAATTTTAAAAATGAAAGGTTGATACTTCTTTGATTGAAAAAAGGCAAAACAAAGATCCATTTATTATACAAATATATGCTGATGACATTATATTTGGTGCTAATAATGAATTTTTTTATGAAGTTTTTGCCAAGTGTATAACTAAGAAATTTGAGATGAGCATGATGGGTGAACTTAAGTTCTTTCTTGGTCTTTAAATCATGCAAAGCAAATAGGGCATATTCATCAACCAAGCCAAGTACACAAAGGATTTACTAAAGATGTTTGGCATGGATGGATGCAAAGCGGTAAACACTCCAATGAGTGTAACTATCAAGCTAGACAAAGATGAATCAGATAAGCCTATTTATGAAAAAAAGTATGTGGATATGATTGGCTCTCTCCTCTATCTTACTGCATGTAGACCCAATGTCCTATCTAGTGTTTGTTTATATGCTAGGTTTCAATCTTGTCTTAAGGAATCTCATTTGAATGCTATGAAAATAATTCTTAAGTGTTTATATGGAACATTACATTTAAGACTGTGGTATCCTAAGAATTCATCTTTTAGTCTTCTTGATATTCAGATGCAGATTGTGCCAGTAGTTTAGTGGGTAGAAATAACACTTTTTAATCTTTCCAATTTATAAAAGAATGTTTAGTTTCTTAGTTTAGTAAGAAAAAAGTTTTTGTTGCCTTATCCACTGCTGAAGTGGAATATCTGATGACAGGTTGTTACTGCACCTAAGTTTTTTGGATGAAACAATAACTTAAGGATTATGGCAAAGTTGTTGATCACATTCCCATTAATTGTGACAATACAAGTGCAATAAATCTTTCAAAGAATCATATCCAACATTTAAGAAGCAAATACATAGACATTAGACATCATTTTCTTATAGATAATGTCAAAAATGGTAATGTGGTGTTAAACTTTATTGACACCAATCACTAACTTACAGACATTTTCACTAAACCCCTTAATGAAGAAAGGATGAACTTCATTAAGAGGGAACTAGAGATGCTAGATGGAAGCTCATTAGGGTGAAAATTGATCCCACTTTATGTATTTCATTCCTTTTTCATCAATAGTGATTCATTAACTGATATGATTTGTAATTGTTTGATAAATTTACGTGTTGAATGGTTTGGATGTGTTAATTCATAGTGAAATTGTGTTATTCAATGCCAAGTTGCTTGAATCAACCATCATAACATTAATTTGATCACATCTAGTATAGGCCAATTCTTATTTCTTATTGATTTCAGAATGTCTTGTAATATGCGACTGATATTATCTATTCGTAATCGATATTTACAGGTATACCTCAAATTCCTTCACTTCTGTCAATTCGCTATTGCGATTTTAAATCACCACCATGAAAATTTTTTAAATTTTAAATCTTTTGACTATTGACTTTGTTGATTTCCAATAAAATTTTATCCATTACTTAGAGATTTCATAATTAGTGGTTGTGATAAGGCAGTAGCGACCGCGAATTTAGGTAACCATTAGGCATTGACTAATTTGACATTAAAATCGTTCCTACTCCTTATTTAAGCATTTTTTACCACTTTGCTACTATTTTTACTCATTTTTCTACTTATTTAAGCCAACTCCGCACTCCTTTATTCCACTTTTCCCATTCTCTTCATCAATCACCATTTCTCTTCTCAATCTCTTTCAACTTCTCCTAATTTCATCTTTCAAGGCACGAAAAAAGCTTACTAAAGCAGAAAAGGGTAAGGAATTGTCCAATCTCAAAGTTCTCCTCCCTTTCATCTAATGAAAGAGATCACCAAAGAAGAAAATGAGTGATTCAAAGCTAACTTAAACAAAATTATCCAACCAAATAAAATTCCATCTACCTCTCTTATTGTGTCTGTTGGCATTAAGGATGAAATTCATACCTTTCTTTTCAACCTTCGCTAGAATGAGTTCATATTCATAGATGAATTAGAATATAAAAAAAGTCATCCAAGAGTTTACATGTACCATAACCTTAAACAGAAGGGTTGAATTAAAGGCAAGTGCATATACTTTTGCTCAACTTTCTTCTCTTTTTAACCTTCAAATTGGAAATAATATTTCATTCGTTATCTCTACACTTGACATCATTTACTAAAAATTTTAGTCTAAAATTTCTATCAAAACCTAACACGACCCCAAAACCTCTCTAACCTAATATATCAAATCACTCACAACTTAGCTTTTCCATATAATCATCACATTTTTCATCAATGCTAAGGGTGATGGAAATGAGAAAGTCTCCTCAAAAGATCTAGCATTCCTTTTATGCTTGACTAAAAACCAACTAATCCAAATAAGGAGATAAATTATGGATCAATTAATCCACATGAGTATAAGACCAAAAAGCCAATTTCTCCTCTATTCTCATATCACAACCATTTATAGATTTGTAGGAACTTTTAATGAGGAAAATGAAAAATTCCTCACCAACAAATACCTCCCTTTCCAAAACTTCCTCGACTTTTCTTATTTGATCAATTGCAAAGTCATCCATTGTGACACATATGTGTACACCTCAGGATCAATTGGGGCTAAGAAGCAAAAACTACTCATGCTTCTAAGAGGAAAAGGCTTGTAATTGAGGAACCTACTAAAGAAGCCATTCTGTCTCCTAAGCTAAAGGAAAAGCCTAAAGCAAACTTTCTTCCATCTTTGTTTCTTCAATTAACAAAAAATTGGATATAGTAATGAGGATGCTTAAGAAAAGATTTCTTCTTATCTCTCACCTTCATAGTGATTTAGTAGTTTTTCAAGAGAAGGTAGGTGTAAATCCTTATCATCTTTTTTACTTTGAGGAATTTAAAGATACCCAAAATGAAGAAGAAGATAAAAAAAAGAGGAAGGAGATGAGGCACAAGGAGGAAAAGATGAAGAAATTTGAGACAGTGATGACAATGATGACATATCTCCTACTTTCTAGTTTTTATACTTAAGCTTGTAATCCTTTTCTATTTGCATTCTTTTTATTTTATTTTTTTTATGTTTGGCCTAAGTATTTGATAAAACATTTCTATTTGACTTGTATTCCCTATTGTGTTGAATATAATCTATGTTTAAATTTTGTTCCCTCTATTGCTGCTCAATGATATTTGTGTTTGCATAATTATACTTATCCTTATAATTGCAATTGTCCTCTCTTTTTTATCTTGACAAAGGGGGAGAGTGAAATTGCATGTTGTTAATTAAGGGGGAGTCTATATTGAGGGGGAACATTTCGAGTGTTTAATTGCATTTCAACAAGTTTAAATTGTTAATCATTGATAACCAATTCAACTTCACATTTATGCATTCTTTAACACATTTAAAATCACTATAAGTTGTCAAAATTAAAAAGGGGGAGATTGTTGGATTAGGTTCGTCAAGCCTAAGTCAATGTCTTTTTTGGTCTTAACAATGTAGATTGATATGTTCTAACATCAATTTGAAAATATGATTTTATAGATTTTTAGATAGGTTTGTTTAGAAGTTGAATGGAAGTCTAAGTCTCAAAGATTGCAAGTGGCATCAAAATTCATAGTCTTAAATTAGGATACCACGACCGCTATCTTGCAAAAGGTTGAACCAAGTTGAAACAGATGAATTCATGGAGTATGTCATGTTCACCATCATAACTGCAAATTTTGTACTCGCTTAGAGGGAATTAAGCCCTTAGCTAGAGTATGCAAAGTGTTCTAAGAAACTGCTAGAAGATAAAAATTTATGAGTGCAAAATGTTGGCCAAGATCGCAAATTGTTGAAGCAACATGTCCATGACAAATAAAAGAATTCACAGTGGCAGTCGCGTCCAATGGAAGTAAAATTACGATCGTGAATTTCACCTTGGCTTCAGGGACATAATGGTTATTTTTCTTAAAGAACCATTGGTTATGTGCCATATGAACTAGTCGTTAGATACAAATGAGATTCTTTATCATGAATCAAGTAAATTTAGAGTAATATGAGAAATTGTGATCGCGAATGGCTAGTCACGATCGTGAACACTATCTAACAAGCATTTAATACAAGGTTTGTCTAGCATACCTTGAAGATTTAGACATAATTTTGTATGTAACATCTCTTTGACTGTTGTTGCCTATAAATACTCCACCAAATGGACTTGAATGCAATAGAATAACATTCAATATAGCAAAACACTTGCAATTTTGATTCTCAATCTTTATACATTTAATTGCTTGATAGTAAATTGTTGTTGTTTGGTGTGAGCATTAAACACTAGTGGGATTTGGGTTTGATAGTTAGCCATTATTGTAAAAACTATTGTTTAGGTTAAATGTGAGCTAAGGAAAGCATAAGGTTATGTGTAAGCCTAGAAACACATAATGTAAAAGTTTGGTGTGAGTTTTGTATGTAACATCTCTTTGGCTGTTATTACTTATAAATACTCCACCAAATGTACTTGAATGCAATAGAATAACATTCAATATAGCAAAACACTTGTAATTTTGATTCTCAATCTTTATACATTTAATTTTTTGATAGTAAATTGTTGTTGTTTGGTGTGAGCATTAAACACCAGTGGGATTTAGGTTTGATAGTTAGCCATTATTGTAAAAACTATTGTTTAGGTTAAGTGTGACCTAAGGAAAGCATAAGTTTATGTGTAAGCCTAGAAACACATAATGTAAAAGTAATAATGAAATACCCAATAGGAAGTATTAGGGAGTGGATGTAGGGTTTGTTTACACCTGAACCACTATAAAATCTTGTGTCTTTTACTCTTCTCCTACTTCTTCTATTTCGTTCTCAACTAACCTTCCTTTCATATTTTTAAACCACCAATTCAACCCCTCTTCTTGGTGTTTAAGGGCTAATAAAGACAATGAATGATGAGTCTAAGTACTTGTGTAATGTGATTCCTGATGGTAGTGTGTATAGAATGCACCATTTCCTTAGCATATTTAATATTAATTTTTGTGTATACCACTACATTCAATCTTCGCTGATAAGAAAATTAAAAAATCTTACTTATAGCCAGTGATGTCATACTAGAGGAGTGATAAAAGTTAAAACAATTACTCATAAAGTACTAAAGGGTCTTTGCTTGGACATATTGGGTGTTGAAAAGCAAATTATTAAGCACAGAATTTTGATTTATTTGCATATGACATCAATAAAGTAGAAGCTTTAGACAATGAGACATGAGTATGCTCAACTGATGAAAGAAGAAGTGGCAAAGTTGTTAAATGCCAAGTGCTTCGAAATAGTTGATTACCCTGAATGGTTGGCAAACATAGTGTCAGTGTTGAAGAAGGATGGGAGAGTGAGAAAGTGCATGGATTATAGAGACTTGAATAAGGCTTGCCTGAAGGATGACTTCCCTCTACCTAATATCGATGTGCTAGTAGATAGTCTCATAATATGTGTTATATATTCCTTCATGGATGGGTTCTCTAACTATAATTAGATCCTTATAGTAATCATTGATAAGTTAAAGACAACCTTTAACATGAAGTGGGGAACGTACTACTATAAAGTGATGCCATTTAGATTGGAAAATATGAGAGCAACATACCAATGGATAGCAACAGATTTGTTTTATGACTTAATCCATAAATAGGTAAAGTGTTGGCCCTTGAGCACTAAGAAGGGGGGTTGAATTGGTGGGAAACTAAAAAATTTTAAGGGAAGATAAGGTGTTTAGAGATTAGAAGAAAAATAGAAAGAAAGAACACATAATGCATATAATGGTTCGGGTGTTAACAAACCCTACGTCCACTCCCTAATTCTTTACAATTAGGTTTTTTACTCAACTCAAGGTGGTGTTTCCAAGCCTACACCAAACTTGCAAGATGTGTCTTGATGGCTCACACACAACCCCATAATTTATGCTTCAAGGCTCATAAAAAATCTCACTCAAATGTTTTAATAAGGTTCACATTTTAACCTATTACAAGAGTTTTGATAGCTAGGCTCTCAACCCAATTACTATGGTTTTTAATGCTTACATCCAACAACAATGACTCACAATCAAAGAATAAGAAGTTGCGAAGTAAATTTGCAAGAGTTTGGCTTCAATTAATGAAATTCTCTTACATTCATGCATGTTTGGTGGAGTATTTATAGATAATAACCACCAAAGATACATTACCAACAAACTGTGCCTAAATCTCTGAGGTAAGTAGGTAGATTTTGCATTAAATGCTTATCAGACTGATTTCACAGCCATGACTGGCATTTCGCAGTTGTGAACTTCCAATTTGCATTGAGATGACCAAAATCACAGTAGAGAATCCCATTTTGTGTCTAATGGCTAGCCCACATGTTGTACTGCTATTAGCGTTCCAAGAAGTATAGCCATTGCATTTGTCTAACCAACCAAAAGTCACGGTTGTGATTGAGATCCTTCTTAGGTGCGATAAGGACTGTGAATCATTTTGTTTAGTGAGGAGAAATCATTCCCATGAGTAGTGATTGTGACAATTTTTTCGAATTTTGATATTCCAACTATCATCTTAGACACTTGATATGTTATGGTTGTAGACTTGGTTCTCTCTATTCAGTGATAAAAATTGTGGTCATAACTCAGGACATGAACACCACCGCGAATCTCTCTGTGTGTCATTCAAGTCTTCCTCAGCTGGATCGCGGCTGTGATTTCCTCCATGAATTTAGAGGATCCTAACCACGAATTTAGATGCCTTACTCAATGCTAGAGATTTAGACTTCCATCCAACTTCCAATACAAACCTAACTTAAAAAATTATAAAAACAACACTTAAATAAGACATTAATGTCTATCAATCTTCATTATCAAGATCAAAAGAGGCTTTTGACTTAGGTTTGACCAACCTAGTCCAACAATCTCCCTCTTTTTTATTTTAACAACTTAGATTGATTTTACTTAAGGAAAATAAATTGCATGAGTATGAATTACAGATGGTCAACAATTTTAACATGATACTTTATTGATCAAATAAATTTATCAAATATGTATATGATTTATATTGAATTAGATTGCTCCTATTGCTCCTTCTCAACTTATACTTCCCTTAATAATGTGTCATGCAAGTTCATTTACTACTATTTCTCTCCCTCTTTGGCATGATAAAAAAGCAAATTAACTTAAAAATCGAAGCAAAAGTGCATAGGTGACAAATATATAAAGCATAAATTGAGATAGAATAATCACATATGATAAATAAGTATATGAAATAGTGTAGAGCAATCGCGCATAATAAGTTTGTATATAAAGCAACAATTGCAAATAAAATAATACATTTATTCATAGAAAAGCTATGGGACCACATACTTACAAAAGAAACAAAAGAAAAATACTAAAAGCCTAAGAAAAAGCTAGAATGTTGGAGAGTTGTCATCATCTCTGGAGTCAGCAATTTCTTCATCTGTACCTCCTCCTTTTGCTTCACCACCTTGCTTTACTTCTTGATCTTCTTCTCCTATAGGAGAGTCCTCCCAATCCTCAAAGTCAGAGAGGTGGTAAGGAGTAGCACCCACCTCTTCTTGAAGATCCACCAAATCACTATAGAGTTGGAAAAGTAGAAGAAATCTTCTCTTGATGATCCTCATAACTTTGTCTAGTTTCTTATTGATTGGGGAGAGAGAGATTGCAGAGGATTTGGTTTTAGGATTAGGCTGGGGAGGTGGAATTGATTAAGCACCCTTTTCTATGACGAGCCTCTTCCTCTTTGAGGCTTGAGAAGTTTCTAGCCTCTTAGCCCTGAATGAACCCAAGGTGTATGTATTGGAATCAGGATGTATGGCCTTAGCATTTATAAGGTAAGGCAAGTCAAGAAAGTTATGGGATGGCAAGTACTTCTTGGTGAGGAATTTCTCATTTTCGTCATTAAGTGCTCCCACATATCAATAAATTGCAGAGAGATGAAAAGGTGGAAGAAATTAGCTTTTTGGCTTGGTACTCATGTGAATCAATTGATCCACAAGGTATCGACCGATTTGGATAGTCTTATTCTTAGTTAGGTAGAAAAGGAAAGCTAGGTCCTTTTGAGAGACCTTCTTATTACCATAATCTCTTGCATTGACAGATAAGGTAATGATATGATGAAGAAGATAGTTAAGAAAGGTCCAAATATATTCGGCTAAGGAGGTTTTTGGGTTGTGTTTGGTTTCTATAGATATCTTGAACCAAAACTTGGAGTATATGATATCAAGTATGGAGATGATGAAAGAAATATCATCCCCCTACTTGAAGATTAAAGAGGTTAGAAAGTTGCTCAAAAGTAATACATAAAGGATCCCCAAAAACCCTGAAAATTAACCATACTGACCTGTTCGAGATTCTACTCTCCAGCTCAAAGTGATCGTGCACATGAATTCCCAAATGATTTCTTCGTAGTGGGTTCATCTCTAAAGGTGAACTCATTACAGCCCATATTAAAGAGGCTAGCATGGATGTCATCCTTGATTCTAAGGGATTCAAGGAGAAAGCTTGAGGGAATCTTATTGGGTTGGATGCTTTTGGAAGAATTGGCTTTGTATAGGTCATTTTCTTCCCTGGTGATCCTTTTCATCAAATGAAGGGCAGAAAGACCAGAGGGTTAGGCTATGCTCTTCCCTTTTTCTGTTCTAGAAGCCTTCTTAGGAGCCATTTGAGATGAGAGAGGATTTGAAGAAGGTTTAAGCTTGAAGAATGATGAGAGCTAAAGAGATTGTGTAAATATGAGTTGAACATTACTGCAAGGGTTTAAATAGGAAAAGAATAGGAGCAAAAGGGTAACAAATGGTCAAATTTGCAATTAATGAGGGGGGTTTCATTAGTTAGCAATCAAATCAGTTAATGTTGGGCAGTTACTCTAATTTGCAACCACGAACTACAAGTCACAATCGCTAATTACAAAAAATTTGAGTAACAAACAAAAATTCCTCAAAAATTGATAGAGTCAATAGTCAGAACTTTTGAATTTTGAAAAATTCGAGGTGGAGAATGGAAATAGTGACTGTGAAATAATAGGTGACAAGCAATTTGGCAAGCGCTTGTAAATCGAGACCATGAAAAAGGAAGTAGCGACCACGAATTATGAGGTAAGAAAAGAAATTATGTAGATATAAGATTTGACCTTCTAAGATGTGATTCACTTAATATATTGTTGCTTAATTCATAAAAAATGGCATAGAGAAATACATTTACATTAAAGATTTAAGACATCCAAAGAGGTATACTACACATTCATCAATTACAACAATCACTCATTCAAAACAATTCACAAAATAAATAACATTCTAAAAGATCCATTTTTCACTCGAAGGAGCTTTCATCAAACATTCCCAACTCTCATTTAATAAAGTTCGTTCTTTCTTCATTAAGAGGTTTAGTGAAAATATCCATAAGTTGATGATTAGTATCTATAGACTCCAACACTACATCCCCATTTTAGACATGATCTCTAAGAAAATGATGCCTAATGTCAATGTGTTTGCTCCTAGAGTGTTGGATGGGATTCTTTTAAAGATTTATTCCACTAGTGTTATCAAATTTGATGGGAATGTGATAAAAAAATTTTAACATAATACTTTAATTGTTATTTCATCCAAAGAACTTTGGTGCAATAACCCGCGACCACATATTCTACTTTGGTGCTGGATAAGGCAACTGGAACTTGCTTCTTACTAAACTAAGACACTAAGCATTCTCATATGAATTGGCAAGTTTTAAAAGTGTTCTTTCTCTCTAGTATGCTATCGGCATAATCTGCCTCTGAATATTTTATAAGGCTAAAGGATGAATTTCTAAGATACCATAAACCTAAATGCAATGTGCCAGGTAAATATTTAAAAATCCTTTTAACAGCATTAAAATGCGATTCTTTAGGGCAAGATTGAAATCTAGCACACATGCAAATGTTAAACATGATATTAGGTCTAGAGGTAGTAAGATAGAGTATAGAACCAATCGTACTTCTATATCTCTTTTCATCAATAGTCTTACCTGATTTATCCCTGTCAAGTTTAATGGCAACACTCATTAGTGTTTTTACTACTTTGCATCCTTCCATGCCAAATTTCTTAAGTACATCCTTTGTATACTTGGCTTGGTTGATGAAAATCCCTTCCTTGGTTTGCTTGATTTGTAAGCTAAGAAAGAATTTGAGCTCTCCCATCATGCTCATCTCAAGACACTTGAAAGATTTGAGATGCTTTATAGGACCTCAATGCCAGCATGTCTAAGTCTTTTATTCCAAAGTCAAGCTTCATTGCTAAGTGACACAAGACACTTGAAAGATTGGCCAGTAAAATTGTCTAAGTCAATTAGATAGGTATTGTCCTTCCTTTCACCCTTGAAGACTACCTTTTTATCCACCAAAGTGGTAACTCAACAATCTTTAGGGTCAAAGGTGACTTTGTTACCCTCATCACATAATTGACTTACACTAAGCAAATTATGTTATAAACCATCTACAAGTAAAACATCATCAATGAGAGAACAAACATTCTTACTAATAGTTCCAATGCCAATTACCTTACCCTTGTCATTGTTTCTAAATGTGACATTGCCACCTTCTTTCTTTTTTATGGCCATGAATAGGTTCTTATTGCCCATTATGTGCTTTGAGCATCCACTATCCATATGCCAATCATTCACTACATTGGTGGCTGTCAAAAATCCTACATAACACAAATAAATCATTTTTGTTAGCTAACCAAGTATACTTAGGTCTTAATATAACAATGAATATTAATGTGACCAAACTTTATGCAATAATGACATTTGAGTTTAGACTTGCAAGTCTTCCTCCTATACATGGCTTTGGTATGAGTAGAGGTATTTCTCATACCATAATGATGTGAGTATGGGCATGAGCATGAATGATTAGGTATAGAAGTGAACTTTCTGTATGTGTTAGGGTGAGCATGTTTTTTGGTGTAAATGTATGCATGATTAGCCCTTTTTGGCATTGGCTTTGCGTGACGACCGTATTAATATTTGCTCTGATACCAATAAATGTAATGACCTTTTGCGTTTACAAATCATGTTTCTCTGATACTGATTTTTTTTACCACAATCTGTAATGCTACAATTGGTACCTATCAGAGCACTCAACATCCGGGATTTGCCTGTCGGCCCTGCGATGTCATACATATCGGGATTTGCACGTCTGCCCCATGTATGCTTGAGCCCTCCCTGATACCAAAACTGTAACATCTAAATTCATTTGTCAAACTAATAACTATGACATCCATTGTTCTCATTTGTAAATCAGCTTTGATACCACAAATTGTAACGTCACAATGTGGCTACAGTTGGTACCTATCAGAGCACTCAACATCCGGGATTTGCTCGTCGTCCTCGCGATGTCATACACACCGGGATTTGCACGTCTGCCTCGTGTGTGCTTGAATCCTCTGATACCACCAACTGTAACTATCGTCTTTAGTTGCAAATCATGGCATTTCATGTTCAGAAATGCATACACATTAAGGTTTATTCATCATACATATATAATCCCATATCTATTTAATGTACACATGTGTGAACTAATGTCAGGACCAGTGACCATAACTAGTTCCTATCAAATGTAATGTATGACACAAGGAGAGAAAGTTGGAATTCAGTCGATAACATGTGTTCCATGTGTCTTTATGCAAGACTTTATGCACCAAAATGTCCAAACTTTATGCTTCAGTATCTGAAAAATAGTTGCAATTTGGTGAGTCGCGACTCAGTGAATAAAAACAATAATCAAATTCTCATGACATAATCTATAATCAAATATCATCAAGATACATTGCAAGTATAACAATTGACTATGCAAGTGCAAATGCAATAGCTTTGTTTTTGTCGTGACC
>CATIWR010610259.1:0-52934 GCA_949677035.1 Omphalea diandra | reverse complement strand
AAAATTATAAAATTTATATAGAGCCCTCCATAAAAAAAATATATATATTCAACACAGCACATATATATATATATATATATATATATATATATATATATATATATATATATATATATATATATGTATATATATATATTAAGTTATAAAGGGTTACCTTGGATTTGAGTTTTTATCCAAAAACTATGTAGATATGTGTGTGTGTATTGTAAATTATTGGTTAACATTATATGTGTGAATATATTTAGTTAAAAATACTAATAATGACCTTTAAAAAAAGGAAATGTGCCATTGATTTAATGATAAATAAAAAATGCAATATATGGTCGAGTATAACAAATCAAATTAAATGTGATTATGATTCAATAATTAATTAATCATTGAAAGCCTAAATTCCTTAGTACAAGAAGATCAATCAGAGCATGATATAAAAGAGACTTGATCAATTGAAGTAGGCATATAATAACAAAGTGGAGGAGTTGATAAATTTTAAAGGGAAAGATATGATACAATAAATCCACAATTATTTATAAGGAGAAACTCGAAGAGAAAAGTGGATTTCTAGATCTTTTTAAGGATTTTTATAAAGAAAAGCTCCGAGCAATAGAATAAATCGACTAATCAATTACTAGACAACAATGACATTTAATTTATCAATTGATTCTTTATTTTTATTTCAGTTTTCTAGCTCTTTGTTATCAGTTTTCTTTAATTTTTGTTTCTCAAGCTTTATAATCACTATTTATTATGTTCACTTAATTGAAATTTTTTCGAAATTGATGAAACTATAACAGTGGTATTCAAGAACCTAGAATAAAATTTTGATGTCCTTATTTATTTTCGCATAGTTATTTGATTCGAAGTTAGAAAGGCGCAATCAATCCATTAAGGTAGCTTACATTTTTGCCATATGCTTCTAACACATCGATGCTTAAAGGTATAAGAATATGATAACTTTGACACACTCATCAACAACGACAATAAGTATTTTAGAATAATATATTGTTGCAGTCGCTGCAACAATATGGTTTGGTGGCTATGTTTTCCATATGTTTATAAAAAATTGAAAGAGGATTTGAATCCTTAGGAGGAATCCCGACTTAGGAAACTAATCACCTGCATGAAAGTTTAAGCCGAAATGAAAATGCGTGTAAATAATTAACTTATTTAAGAGTATAATTTTAATAGGAGAAGAAGTTTAATTTTTTACATTTTTTAACTTTTTAGACTTATTTTTCTTTAAACTCCAATTTGGGAGTAGACAATTAGAGAGAAAAAAAATTTAAAAATATAATATTTTATAAGACATATATGACTTTGAACTATTTTAATAATTGCTAAATACTCAAAGACAATATTTTTTATTTAGGATAAAATTGTAAATTTAATATTTTTTCAATTAACTATCTCTCTCTTATTTTAAAATTTTCAAACAAGATTAATGTTATTGCTTCATTTAACTTTATATTATTTTTTTAATAAAAAAACTCTCAAATAAGATAAGAGTAATAATTAACATTTAATTACATTCCATTCTCATTATTTTACTCTTATTAACCTCATTTTCATAGTCTCTAAAACTCTCATGCAAATCATAAAATGAAAATTTACTTGCTCCTTAGTAAGATTTATTTTGACTTTCAAGAGATGAGCGCTCGATCAAAAGTATAAATGAAATTTTAGGAGAAATCTGGAGCATATTATAGAAATCTCTGAAGAAAATAACTTTGATTGTAATGGAAGCCATAAATTATTGCTTTTAACCGAGACCTCTGAGTTGCTGTAACTCTGTAATCAAGAGGACCGATGTCAATACTCGGAGTATTAAATAGTGAGGAGAACACAGGGGACATTTCGTAAATGTTGGTTAAAGAATCACTCAAATTGAGTAAAATACCAACCCCTCAAGAATTTAAACCAATGCTAGCTGCCCAAACGATTGGCCTATGGGTCCTCAAATCCTCAAACATTACCCATCCAAACACACATCAACTTTAAAGATGTAAAATTTGTTGCTCTTTCACTATTAAAGAATGAAAATATGAGCTCCCCAATAGATTAAAAGTTATTAATAAAAAATTAGCGTCTTTTTTATGGGTTTCTTTTCTTGCTTAAGCCATAATTTTTATTGGTCAGCTCCTCGTTCGTCCCTTTTCCTTTCCTTCATCATAAAATTTTCAAATTTTTACTAGATAATCAAAATTAATCTGTGACCCATTTCAATCCGAATCACATTATTTGACTAAGTTGGTGTGCACCTTTTCAAGACGGAATTGAATTAAATTCGTTTGTTTGGTCCGGTTCAATAAAACCGCGAACCGTAATTCATTCCATACTGCTTCGTCCCTCTCGCTGCTTCCTCCCATTCTATGCGATTCAAATCTTTTTCCGGTATGTTGGCTCAAATGCGTTGTATGCTAATAGAGTAGTGACGAATTGGGATCTTCAAGAAATGGCTAATTGGATCTCCTCGAAACTCAAAGTCGCTGAGACTTTCCTGGAACAGGCAAATTTCCTCTTCTCTTTTCTCTTTGTTTATTTTTTAAATTTTGATTTTGATTTTTAATTTTAGAAGAACTGTTTGTTTCGGGGATGATTGGAATTGAATGGTTTATGGTCGGCTCAGATCGATCAGCAAGCGGCGGAACTGAAGAAGAACGAGAGACCGCTGGGATCTGACGATCAAAAATTCCAAGTCCCGATAAAGTCTGGAACCGAAACGGTGTCGTTGAAGGACCAGCTCAAGAAGAAGAAGAAACCAAGTAATGAAACCAACAATGATAACAACAGCAATGAATATTTTGGAAAATTGAATACTGACTCCAGTATTAACAATGCCATTCATTATGGTAATATTAGTAGAAGCAATAGCATTGAAGGTGACAAGGAGATTGGAAATGTTCCGAAAATTTCTCCAAAACCTAAGACTACACTTACTGATAGTGACTGGACTGAGCTCCTTGGTACTCCTCCAACTCAGGCTGCATCTTCGTCATCTTCTTTGAATCGCAGTAATGCGGTATCTGCAATTCGTGGATTGAGAAAGGATGGGAAGATGCAAGGGACTTTGGGATTGAATTTGCCAGTTCTGGAGGGGAAGGTGAATGTGAAGAGTAGTGGAGGAGTTAAGTCTAAGAAGAGATTGGATATTGCATTGGGGAACAAGAAAAATGGGAAACCGAGTGATGAAGAGGAGTCCAACTCTTCTGCGAGGTCTTCTAGTGTTGAGTTGCAGAGTAATGGTAAGACTTTGGATAGAGAAGAAATGGATCATAAGGATATTGGTGTTCCTCTAATGGACAGGCAGAGCAACCAGGCAAATGAAAAAGATGGCGTATTTTCTGAATCTAAGAATATGTCTGAGGAGGATATTTTGCGAATGGGAAATAAGAGTCGACCTTTGGAAATGTCCTCAGTGTCGGAGAAGGTTGGTGGGATAACTAATGTGAAGAAGGGAGTGGGCAATGTTTATGATAGACTGAGAAATACTGTAAAGGGGAAGCATCAATCTGATGCTGCATCTAGAAGTTCTGTCTCTCATGATTTCAAGAAAAGTTCTTCAACTAGTGATGGAGAGTCTGATTCAGATAGTGATTCAGTTTCAATATCTGATTCTGAGAGTGAACGAGAAAGGGAAATAAGGGAAAAGATTTTCGTTGAGAAAGCAGCAGCTAAAGCTGTGGAGGTCATCAAAGAACGAGAGAATATGGTTGCCAGATTGGAAGGGGAGAAACAGAGCTCAGAGAAAATACTTGAAGAGCGAGCAAAACAGCAAGCACAAGAGGTAACGTTTTTCACAGAGAAGCCATTGTTGTTTTCTGTTTATTGTTTCTTTCTGACTCATGAAAGTAGATGCTGTGAATTTGTTGTCTTTGGTTGTGTGCTTGACCATGAGCCACAAAAACTTGTTCGGATTGTAGCGACCAACAACCAATATGGTTTACTTTTACATATTTCAGTGATATGAAATTGAACGTGTAAATATGATTGAGGTCTAAGGACAATTGAAAGTAAGAGCACCTTCCTACTTGTGTTTACCTAGAAAAGGACAGAAATTTCTGTCCGTCTACTAGTATATTTTATTGTGACTGCAATCTCATGACAAAGCTTTTCACTGAGCCATATCCTCAGTTATTTATGTGACATGTTCCCTGAATTTTGGGAAACTGGGTGTGGGGGAGGTGGGTATTTGACAATCTTATCAATACAAGTGGAAAGCATTTTTGTTTTTGTGGCATCATGAAGGGGCTGTAAGACTTTCAAATAATGTTCTTAATCACTAATAAATTTTGTGAGACTGGAAGCAATAGAAGATACTATCAGGTCTTAAGGCAGGTGAATTATTGAGTCATAAAATTGAGGTTAATATACTTTCAATCTGTATTAGTGTTGTCAGCTAGAATTGCCTCGCTTAGAAGATTAAAGGAACATACTAAAACGCCCTAGAAGAGAAGACAGTCCTTAGGATGGTTTTTTATTTTTGGTCAGCATTTCCTGGGACAGTCCACCTCTGCTAGCATGCTCGAGGTGTCCTTTACTACCTTATTACCGTGATTGAAGAATCCTTCCAGGGTCGTCTGGTGACAATCATTCAGCATTACATCAAGCATCAGTGCCTGTTAATATTTGGAACAACACTTGCATCTAAGGGAAGATATTTCCCAGAAGAGTCAGTTGTTTAGGTCTGAGTAAGACAAACAAATTTTCACACTACATTATGGATCCGCTACATGGTTTCTTAAGTCCTCCATAACTGAAATATATCATGTCCATCATCTTGAGTGGTTGTTGCTTTCCCACTAGTATCTATGGATAAGAACCTGCAAAAAAAAAAAAAAAAGGCTGTGGGTGAGTGTAAATTGATTGTAGTAAATTATTTGATTTTCACTGGAGCATATAATCTGGCTAATTTCAATTACTGTTTAGTTGTTAGCATGTTGATAATTTCATTGAATCAATGACTTATCATGTGTCTTGAGCTAATGGCATGATACTTTGGGGATAGTTGTGGTGCAGAGAAAAGAGATTAATTTTTTACTGTTCCTATTAACATTTCCAGACTGGTTATTCAGGGCTGAATTTGAAGCTAGAATAGGTCGGAACTTGGATGATTAGTTAGGGTTTGAATGAATTAGGATTAAGAACTGACATTAGGCGAGAATGAGGGTTATGGTGCTGTTGTAAGGATAATTGGCATTGTGAACAGTAGCCTTGAAGTTTAGGCATTGCTTCCAAAAGAATCACACCAATGGTTGAATTGCATCACACAACTCATATAAAAGTATGACTGCTGGTGTTCTTTTTATTAATTGAAATCTGAATACTTCATTGGCTGCAAAGTTAAAGGCATACTAAGGTGCAAAGGGGTCCTGAAAATTAGGTGCAAGGCGAAGGAGCGCGCCTTATAGAAGCAAGGCGCCAAAAAAAAAAAGAGAGCTAATAAGACTAGAAATACAATATAAGTCTAAAATTATAAACTTAGCATGTCTAAAAAACATAAAATAAAAAAAATAAACGAAAAAGAATATGTTAAAGAGACATGTGACCATATATAATCTTATAAGTTCCTAAAGCATCTTCTATATAAAACTATAATTATAGTTCATAATAATCAATCATCATCATTAAGATTAATATAGTGAATCAACAATATATTGAGTTATATAATCAATAACCAAAATGCCTAATTAAATTCATTGTAATAGTAATATATTTTAGCAAAATTGCAAGAATTCAGCAGTTTTTTTTTTTGAAAAAATGCCCAAACAACATTGTTTAAACACACAATCAACAAAGTATTGAGTTATATAATCAATAACCAACAAAGCCCAATTGAATTTATAATAATAATAATAATAATAATAATAATAATAATAATAATAATATATTTTTATGCTAAATTATTGAAATTCAGTAGTATTTAAAAAAAAAAGGGGCCAAAACAGCAACACTATTTAAGCAAATAATCAATAATATTTTGGGCTATATAATCAATATCTAAAATCCTAACAAACAGCAGTTGCTGTGTAAGTGTAGTCGGCTGAAGAAGGAGAAAAGAAGAAGAAGAAAAAGAAGAGGGGATTGATTCATACTTGTATGTGTCGCTGGTTCTGCTGTGAGGTGAGTTGTTGTCTTTTCTTGAGATTATTAGGTGTGGGCACGCTTGTAGTAAGCTATTTTAAGATTTAAAATAAGTGGTTCAGATTAATAACTGGACAGTTTAGATTATATGATAGATTAAAATTAAAAAAAAAACCCCCTAAAAAGTAATAGATTAAAATTAAAAAAAAACACCTAAAAGGTAAAATATTACAAAGGCATGCCTGGGCTGCGCCTTGCCGTCAGTCAAAGGCGCACAGAGGTGCGTGCCTTTGTAAGATTGCCCGCCTTGCAGGGCTTGAGGCTCTAGAGGCTGCGCCTCGTGTGCCTTGCGCCTCAGGCGTGCCTTTAACAACTATGATTGACTGAAAACTGCCTTAAAACCTTTACAATAATAGGTAACTAATCCTAAACCTTGAAGCTAAAGGACTCAAGAACCAGTCTCAATCCTAAAGGGATTGGATTTACAAATCAAACTAAAAAGGAAATAATATTCCCTGAAATTACAGTGGACTGTGATTGAGACACTAAAATTAAAAAGAAACTTTCCTAAAGAAATATGGACTCTTTTCCAGCAAATCTAGGAATTAAAAACTGCCCTTGAGGTCTAAAACAATGAACCAGCAGCTAACTTATTTAAACATATTAATATAACTAAAAAAGAACTAGGAAATGGTCCACAATTTCTGTAACTAACCCTATAAATGGACCATAATCCAAAATAAGTCTTGAATTTTAATTTTCTTGAATTCCTTGTCCATGTTACAGGACAAGTTATTTTGAAATTTATTAGTAGGGCAAACTGAAGGAATTGAGTACTGTTGCAAATTTGTGATTTAACTCCTGCACTTGAGCGTTGGCTTAGTGTTTTATTCTGACCTCAAGTAAACTGAGGCTTGTTTCAGGTTCCTGTGCATACCAGATAGCTTCCTTTTCTCCCTCATGGATGGACTGTGTAGGAGTTGGGAGAGATCAAACTAAAAGCATATTTCTTGGTTCTAGCAAACAAGAGTCAAAATAGTATATTCACTGTTAAACATTTAAGTCATATAGAACTAATTGATGATGAAGGTAAAACTCAAGTCCTAGGATGAACGAGTTCATGAACTTGTCTTTACCAAGAAAATAGAGAACAACCTTCTAATTCTCTTCTATTTATGTTTCCCAGTAATTCTTGGGCGATTTTGTGAGTTCCTTCATACATAGTCATGCATTAACCCATTATTTGTTAATTTTATTTTGTTTGACTCAAAAGAACTTCTGGTTTAAAGTTCATGCATTAAACAACAATGTAGATTTTTTTGCCATTGAAAAAAGGGAAATGACTTGATGATTCTTTTAATACCATTGAAAAAGTAAACACAATTTTTAAACATATCTGACAAGTTGGATTGAAAGTTACTATACGTCTTTGCCATTAGAGTTCTGCATATCTACATAATAAAAGTTTGAAGTTCCCAGAATTTAAAACTGATCACAAAGAACTGCTGAATTATTTCCTCGTTAATGCATCATTTTTATTCTTGAACGGTTATACTCTGTGGCAGATGTATCTTATCTTCAAAGATTTATGTCAGATGGAAATTAAGTTAGGTGGGTTGAACTATAGAACAGGTCGATTTAGTTTGTGGCTATGCTTATTAAGTTTTGGCTGCCTCCAGTGTGACCCAACTGTCTGAGTCTACTTTACCTAGTCTGCATCTTTATTTGTAGGAAATGAAAAGATCCTTTTATCTTTGTCTACTCCGGTAGAGTCAGTAGAACATATGTGAGAGAGGTGAAAAGAAAAAATCCCTTTACCACTTGTATATTCATAGAAGTAGGATATATTTTCTAATATTCCATTTTTGGCCTTATTGCTAGAGGTTGCTCGTCATTATCAAGCTGTATGTATAACCCTTTTTCTAATTATAAAATTTGAATTTTTATCAAGTTATTGTTTAAACCCAAGCACTAATTGCGTAGTTACTTCTCTGTATTTCCTGTATCAGGCTTCAGAGCTTCAGACAACCATGATGGAAACGATGGAGGCTGTTGAGTTGGAAAAGCGGAAACATAATAATACGAGGATGGAAGCCTTTGGTCGCTTGGCTAAATTGGAGGTATATCAGCCTGTTTCATATGGTCACTCAAAATTTTTTTGGATTGTTCTTTCTTTATCCTTTAAAATGATTTATTCAATTAAGTGCAATTATTTAGTGTTAATGTAGTTGCTTCTAAAGGTCAATGTGATTACAGACTGCAAATGCTGATCTTGCAAAATCCCTTGCTACTGCACAGAAGAATCTTGAACTGGAGGTATGAAAATCTCTTTAAATGGTTAGGTTGATATATCTGCCATCTTATTCACTTTGAATTCTTCTCAGAAGAATATTTCCCACTTGGTCTACTGAGCAATAGAATTGCTATAGAAGATAGGCTGCATATCAAAGTTTTTTACCTAGATCTGTTTACTTCTTATTGTTTCTCACAACATATATGTCCTGATATCCTGAAGCCTCAACAGTTAAATCTCGGTTGTCCAGTTGAAAATCATTGATGAAGATGTGTCCGTATACTATCTCATAGTGGCGTTTGTAAATTTTTTATGAATTTCCTATTGATCACTCAATGGTAGAACTTGTCTTTATTCCTTTTTGAAGATCAATAGATTAAAGTTTCTTGATGGGTGGTTAGGAGATGGAGGGATACTTGTTGGATCACAATTTTGAATCAGAAGAAAGATTTATGAAATGGAAGATCTTTCTAGCAATAAAAACAAAATACTGACAATAAAAAATTGCTGGGGAGGAGAGGGGGACTGGGGGACCAAAAATGTTCTTTTAGGACTTGGTTTCAGCTGAATACCTTATTGCACCTGAATTTACATAATCCTTTAGACACCTCATAGGAAAGGCGTGGGTGAGAGCTTGTTATATTTGGTGATGAAATATTTTCACTCTTTGCAAATCTAAAAAGATGTTGTGTTGATGAAATATTTTCAAACTCTTTGCCTATATGAAAAGGTGCTATTTTATGGACAAGTACATCTGTGTTCCTGCATTCTTTTGGCATGTGGGCCACACATAGAGAAAAATGAATGCATGTATAAGAGTAATTTGTGTACAAATAAGTTTATTTATTTGTGCATTTCTTATGGACCAGATTAATCGAGTTGCGGAACTTCGGAAACAATTTGAGTTGAAAGAAGTGTCTTATGAAGGTACTTTATCCTGGATTTTTGTCTTGGTTACTTGAATGAATGTAGAAATTGCATTTTATTTCCTCTTTCTCCTTCACCCAGTTATACTGCATAAATTTCTAACGGAAATTGAATATGGTATGTCTATGTGCTATTAAGTTCTTGAGGAATGGTGGTCTGATATCAGCATTTGATAAAAAGTCAATCAGCTACCATAACATTATGCATGGTCAGTTCAATAGAGAATATTTGGGAAAAAAAGAAAGGGAAAGGGGGCGGAGGGGGACAACTTCCTTTGCAAGATTATATCTAAAGTTTGGAGTTTAGTTGTTGCTGGAAACTTGGAGGTCTTAGATAATGTGGGAATAGGGATGTGTAACCAAAATATGATTAACTTCGAGGCGTAAAATATATTAGTAGCTAGCCAGTTGAAAATGGATTGGGAAATGTTTTTGTTGACAATTGGTCAGTTGATTTCAGATAAAGCTGGAAGAACTAGAGAAGGGGTTGCACTGTATTGGACTAAAGCTATTCAAGAGGGCACTTAAGGAAATTCGGAATAAATAAAAGTATCAGTGGAACAACAATTGATATCTAAAATCTAGATAATCTACAATCATAGAGAATAGCCTGTGAAGTGTAAATTCCCTTCATCCTTGAAGAACTTCAAAATTGGTGGTTATCAAAACAGAGAGGAATGCCAATATTCCCTACTGAGCTTTGTCAAAATTATCAATTAATTTTATTAAGAAGAAGAAGAAATCCATAAACAATGACAATGATGTTTATGTCCTCCGACAGAGGGAGAGAGAAGGAATAGAAGAAGAAATCATGAACTCCACAATGATGTTAAAAAAAATCATTAACTGCTCTTAAAGAGAGAAAAGTGAAAGAAGAAATCCATAATGACATTATAGTGACATTATAGTTGCCATTACCTGATCTTATAGATGGAGAGAGAAAAGGAAAAGCCACCTGTCAAGTGATGCTCTATTTTATTTTCAAAAATTAAGATGCTCGATTTTTTAAAAAATAAAAGCAGTAATTGATGATGGTTCTGAACTCATTGCTGCCTTTCTCATGAGGTCCATGGTCATTTTTTAGTGGAGGCTAAATTTTTGCTATAGAATTAGTGAAGTGGCAATTTTATAGGAATTTAAGAGCAATTTGGATAATTTATCCCGATAGTCACTAAACACTATGTGGTTGCTAAAGACTTATTTTGTCAATTGGGTCATTTAAATATGATCATTATTTCAATTAGCGTAATCCAGCCAAATTAAAGATCTTAAAATTGCTCAAGATCCACAAATAAATAATGGAAATATTATAATTCAATTTTAATTCGATATAATTATGAAACAAATAGATAAATTTTAATTGTCAGCTGGTAATCCGGAGATCAGAGATGCTTAATTTAATCAAATTATATTAATTGAAGCAATAATCATATTCAAGTGACATGATTGAACAAAATCAATCTTTAGCGCCATAATAGGATTTTGGTAATAATTTAGTGACCACTAGGACAAATTAGATAATGTAGTCTTTGTAAGTACTTATATATTCTTCTCATTATTAGACTTCTGATGATGGATTATTTGTGTATTTGGTTTGAGTTTAAAACATTCAAACCTAGTTCAACTATTCTCCCTTGCCTTTTTTTTCTCCTTCTATATAAATACCCACTATTGGACTCTTCGCTTTCTTGCCATTTCCATTATGTGTTTTACTTTATTTTATGGTTTACATTACCTAGTGGGCCTTCACAGTGTCCTTTTCCTGTTTTATTCAACCCTCCACCCTTCCTCAAACTCTTGGTTAGATCATGAAGTACACAAAATCCTCTGATTCAAATGAAACATCTACATATGGGAACTTGATGTTGGGAAGGCCTAAAGCACTTAAAATGATGATATTATAATGTTCTAAACTTCTTTAGCCACTGGCTAACTGGTAGATTCTTCATTTTTACCACATATTTTACCAGCTCTATTATGAGAAAGAGCAGCAGTCAACACAAAAAGGATCTTCTTACAGAAACTCTTGTTTCCATATAACTGGGCTGCTTAAATGACCATATAATAATCTTTCATGTTAGATTCACTAATTGTGTGATCAAAGTGGGATTAAATTCTGAGATTAAAGACGCACTAATATTGAAGATGTGGGATTTCAAGTCAGGTTTGTGCTTACTTCTTGTCACGTCAACAGGTTTTCTTATTTTGAAAAGAGATAGAGCTGCAATCTATAAACAAATTTCTAATGATCAAATCGTTTCATTCCAAACTTGAAACTTGTTAAAGAACTTATCATTCCTTCATGTGTTGATTCTCTTTTCTTACTTTTTTTTCCCCCTTTTTCCTTTCATCTTTTTGAGGTAAGGAATTAGAACAGAACAATTAAAAATTTCACTTGAAAATTGACCCTGGGCAGGCAGCCACTTATAGATAGACATACCATGAATGAATGACACTCATTGATCAGTTTGTAATATACTTGATAATTATTTGACATCATAATAAATCTATCTTGGCTCATACAGCTTGTCATGAGTCATTGAAACTTTGTTTCTTCTTGTAGAACTCAGAAGGAAGACGTGCAAGACTCAGCAAACTGGGAAATTTCTAAGTCAAGTGAGTTGTGCTTTTCCAGTATTCATATTAGTGCATGAACAGGGGCAAAAATGATATTGTGCTTATTGCATCTGTATGCTTTATCTTGAGTTAACACTCGTCTTAGTCAACATGTTTTTATTGGCCCTTTATGACAGTCTTTATATTTAACTTGAAAATCTATAGGCAGCGGCTTCTAGAGGAGTTGAATTTGAAAGGGAGATACTGGAGGCAGAGTACTCCATTTTGTCTGATAAAATTGGACGATTGCAAGATAAGGTTAGTGTTTGTGCTTTCAACATGATGTGGTATTTACATTTTATCAATTTGTTGAAGGAAAAAAAAATTGCAGTGTCAATATGCTGGGGAAAAAGTTGCATTCTCAATGTATTATAGAACTTCTGCAATGTTTCATGAGATGCTTGAAGATTTATGCACCTTGAGTATTTTTCTCTAGAAGAATTTTGGTTCATTTGCATTGTGCGAGCATAATTGGCAGAACATCTGATGCGGACAAGGACTTCAAAACTCAAGCTTAGGACGTTGGTCTAGATTTAATGTTGGGTTTATTAGAGAAATTATAGAGTTATTTTTCTAGTTAATATTTGTAAGTTTATCAGCTGCTGGTTCAATACTCAAGTTCAGGGGCAAATTTGTAATTTCCAGATTTGGTGGAAAATCTGCCCATATTTATTAGGCTTTTTACATTTATTTTAGGTCTTGAGTCCTTGTTGGTGTCGGAAAACAGTAATTCTTTTTAGTTTTGTTTGGGAGTCCAATCCTTGTAGGATTCGGACTGGTTCTAGTCTTTTTCCTTGAAATTTTAGGATTAGCTTTTAATCTATCAATACCTAAGCTTTGTAATGTTTTATTAGAGAAGTTCTCAGTCAATAAAATTAAAGCAATGATGCTTTTAATTCTTGTGTTATGAGCTGCAATTCTAATGCTATGCTAGAAGGTGTGATACTTTCTTGATAGGAGTGAGTCCTAGATCTTACCTGTGTGAGGCCTGTAGTTAAATTTTTTAGTCTTTATTTACCTTTATATCTAAGAATTCAGTTCTGCCTATACAAATTCTAAGCCCGAACTTCAAACTTTCTATAAACATAATCCTATTCTCTAAGACACAAGCTTTTCCTACATCAACATTTGAGCGAGTTTTCCTTTGGAATTGTATGCACGAGTCTAGGAAGGCATATATACATGATAATTTATAGGTCCTTAAAGGGCAAAAAGCCTCTCCAAGGAAGGAAAAGAACAGAAAATAAATTATGGAAGAACTGGCAATTATATTGAAGGAATGATTTCAATTTTGGATATCAATGCCGAATGATCATCTATTTGATGTTGTTTAGGTAAACATGCCTCCAACATAAATATGACAGATCCACAAGAGTTTGAAATGGAGGTTTATAGGCTAGTTTTGACTGTGAGCGAAATGCAATTTTTGTGGCAGGTGTTTGTATAGGTTCATTTATTACCCATAAAAAAAGGAGTATTGAGTTGGAATTGGGCTCAGTTTTTGCTCTGTGTCTTCCTGATAAATGATATCATATCTTACAATATTCTTGTTCAAATGCTTTCTTGAATACCTCATTCCAGGACACAAAACACACAGAGAGAGAGAGAGAGAGAGAGAGCAAACTGCTTTAAATAACATGCAAATTAGCATTGCTAGATTTGTAAAATGGACACATAAGTTTGCCTAAGTATGTAGCTAATGTAACATAATATGGCTCTGGCCTTGATGAATTTTAAGAGCTCATATACCTGGCTTAATATCAGACAAGAGGGGCAAAAACCCAATGTCAATAGAAGGATACAGAGGATCCAACAGAAGTAAAAATTGAGCTGAAGCTAAGGTTGGGTCATCTCATATGGTGTGTTTTGTCTTGGAAATTTTGAGAGGTACTGACTATTGTTAGTTTTAGGATTTTCACATCGAAGATAAACAATTAAAAGGTTATATTGTGATCTCATTTCAGTCTCTAGGTTTATATACTGATCTCATTTATCATTTGACCCTACTAGACAGCTATAGTTATGAATCTTACGAGGAGTTTTCTTTCCCCAGAGCCTGTGCTGCAGAAACAGAAATAATTATTTCATTGATGATTTTTCACATCATTAATTTATCTTGATCATATGTGCAGATGATTTTCTTTTTACATTTAGGAAATCCAGCGCATTAGTCACTTCAATATCGTCACTATCATCTTATATGATTATCAATCAAATAAGAGTTATTTTACGTATCATTCTTTACATGTCCTACTACTGGCTGACGACAGCTCGTTTTGTGTATATGTTCTTAATTTGTGCTACTTATCTATATGAGGTTGGCTTGATCTGTTTCAGGCAAAGAAGCTGGAAGCAAATATTGAAATGACAAGGAAAGATATAGAGGATCCAACAGAAGTAGAAATTGAGCTGAAGCGAAGGCTGGGTCAGTTGACCGACCTTTTAATTCAGAAACAATCCCAGGTTTGTTTTTCAACATATTTCCCAATCATGCGTATGATCTTTAGTAATAGAGATGTTCAATTTGGTGTCTGTTTACCTTTAAGCATGCTGCCATCAACTGGATCAAACACTGGGTTACGCATATAATAATTTGCATAGCTGTTCATGGCAAGGACTTCTTTATTGTTCATTTTAGGTTCCTTATGCCTTATCATACAGTTGGAATTGAAATAATGTTCTCTATTTTAACTAGTCTCTTTCACTTCCAACTTGCATAGAGATTTTCAATTTCACTTATTTCCACTGGCATAGACTTTTATAGCATAGATACTTTCTCTGATCTTTTATTTTAAAAAGTGCTAAATATGATCATCCACTGGCAAATCATGGCAAGATAAGTGGTTCAAATTTTACTGGAGTGGAGAGGTTCAGAGATTTGTAGGGGAAGGAAGGGTTACTTTGTTTGGGTGATTCAGGATCCCATGAGCCTCCCAGACCAAGTGATATGATAGTAAAGAGTCTGTTTTCATGGTGGAAAATGGATTATTGGCTTTGTTCCAACTCTATTTCTTTGCATGTGAATGCAAAGCTATATGGCAGGGAGCAAGAATTGATTATGTCCTATAAATTACAACTACATGTTTGTAGAGTTGCATGGGATGTGTGTCTGTTCTGTTTGCTCTCATGAATAGCACTTGCTGGGATTTCATTTACAAATATGTTAAATTCGTTGCTTCAAAGGAGTTTTAATTTGTGGAAAATAAATATTAAGTTAATATTATTTCCTTGAAAGTAGAGATTGGTTTTTCTTCCTTTTTGGTACAATTAGCAAGCTAAATCATCATCTAGACTAGAGTTGAGATTTTATTTTAAAAAATGTTAAATTGTTTGTTTCAAACGAGTATTAATTCCTTGAAACTTCAAATTAAGGCATTTAGTAATATTACTTCCTTGAAACTAGGGTATTTAGTTTTTTCTTTTTAGTTCTAATACCAAACATGCTTAGTTACTAAACCATCTTCTAGAGTTGGAAAACGTCGGGGTGTGAATTCAATACAATACATTTAGGATAGTGGACGGTTGACAAGTTTCATTAGTCTTTTAACTCTGGCAACAATCATGTGTCAAAACATGAATTGTGACAATTATAAGGATACTTTAAGGGCCGAAAATGTTGATAATCCTGGCCTCAATTGCCGCATTCCTCTTATTTTCAGTTATCAAATTACAGGAACATTGTTGCTGCTTTGTGCAACACTAAAATTTTTTCTGCCTATTGAGCCAGGTTGAGGCGTTCTCTTCAGAGAAATCAACCCTTTTATTCAGAATTGAGGTACATTCCTCCAGCACAGAATACTTAGTAATCAATATCACCAATAATAGTGGAATATTATAACTTGGTTCTCAATAACATAATGCGTCTACAGGCAGTTTCAAGCTTGCTTGAAGAAAATAGGTCAACTTCGAGGGACCCAGAATCAGGAACATGGGAAATCCCTGATTCAAAGCTAAGGCCTCTGTTTGAGGATAAAATTCGTTCAGGAAGGAAGCATTTGGGATCTTTGCTTCAACAGTTGGACGCCATATTTGTCGCCGGTGCATTGTTTGTAAGAAGAAATCCAGCCGCAAAATTATGGTCTCTGGCTTACCTTGTATGCCTGCACTTCTGGGTCATTTACATTCTTCTGTCACATTCACAAGTATCATATGAGGGCAGATCTGGTGCTGTTATTTCTTTGGAAAACATCAACCAGACCACCGGTGTATAGTGTTTATGGTAGTGTTTTGCTCCATTTTGCCTCATCTTTTAAAAGGTTCATTGCCGCAGAGTACATGTCATTTGTGTAGTTCTCCCCGAACACCCAATAAGACACCACTAGTTGGGTTTGTAACTATTTACATGTCAAAGAGAGTATAATGTAATCGATTCAAAGTATTCATTATTAGCCCCCTGGATTCTCATGGAAGCCATCGTTTATCAGCCTCCCCTCCACAAGATCTTGTTTTCCATTATTCAAGAAAACCGATTTGATCAGTGGATTAACTCTAATTCTAGAGCTGGTAATTTTGGAACTGGCAAATACATGACCTCAAAACATGGACAAACTCGATTGCATGGCAAAAATTTGTCTCATTTAAAGACGAATTTAGATAAAAGCAGATAGACCTTTACATTTATTTCGTCATTGGCACGAAATACAATCTACACCCTTGACAACTATGCTCACTTGATAAATGGCAAGGCAGCACACTTTATTTCGATGAAATGTCAATTGAGAGCAAGCACTTAAAGGATGAGAATAAAATTCAACTATAGAGTTCAATATTACATGACAATGGTAAAACGAATTTTATCAAAGATTGGTTGGAGAGGAATATTTAGTGAAACCTTTAGAGTGAAAACATGCAGAGGAAACTGTAAACCAGATCAATCTTAAGGATCAAATTCTAACTCATCTTCGATCCATTGTCAACTCCCCTGCTTGTTCTACACCTTGCATAAGAGGTGAACAATTTAAAAACGTAGTTGTTGTGAACATAAATTTGAAATCAAGTTCACACATGAGGGAAAGGTATTATCTGCATAATTATCCAGTTAGATCAAATCAATATACATTGTGTTTTAATAGGAGCATATAAAGCACATAACACAAACCTAAATTGCTAACGGAACACGATGGTAACCACAGTTCAGTTATAATGCTTACTCATATATTGGTGGGTTCATTTAGTTTAACAGATTTTGATAAGGGAATGGAGAAGCAGATGGCATCTAGAGATCAAAAGAAATGAAGATTGTGAAGATTGAAGCAGATGCTATTACGGCCTAGTGCAGTTCAGTTGCCATCTCATTTCTTTTTCTGAAGCAGCATTTATAAATCTGGGAACTTTCTGATTTACTATTCCAGCAAGAGTATAAAAAGTAGAAATTACTTGAAAATTTTGACAAACGAGCAAAAGAACTCAAATAGAGCTGCAGATGACTTATTAATACAGTAAGTGAAATAACAAGAATCATATAAATGAAAATTAGAAACAATGGAAAGAATTAGCAGCAAAAAAATTCTCCAACCAAAAGATGAGTGAAAATGAAAACAAAATTCTGCACGTTGTGCATGGACATCGGAAACAATTTTCCAACAAACGAAAGATAAAAAGAATGTGCAGTAAAAATTAAAAGAAAGATATCAATGAGCATGATGGGTAAATAAACAGCACATAAATGCAAAACTACATAAGTTTTGTTTCCCCTAGTTACATGCACACTATTCTGAATCTGTTCTCATGAGTATTATATGCAAGAATAAGCTCATTATTTCACATACAACCATCATCAGAGATACAACTTGGTATATTCACATGCCATGGGAATATAGGTTTACAGGTCATACACTAGGCTCACCAGGTTGTCTCCTCAAGTGGAAGATTGCGACTATAGAAAGGAAATTCAAAGAGGAAAATTGCTTTGAACCATGACGGCAAGTTCCCATAAACTGCAGAGGGTAGTGGAATGTGAGGGCTGCAACAGAACATGTCAAGTTCAGCTAGTTTATCCTCAAAAGTTTATTCAAAACAAAACAGAGCATAAGAAAAGACAAACTTAACCTAGTTTTCCTCTTATACTCCCTGTAAGAAGACACATTGCCAAATTTCTTGTCAGCAGATTCCTGTTCATTTAATGCTGTACACATTAGGCATTTTGGGAAATGGTGGACTTTAACAGTAAAGATTAGTCGAAGAGAAAGCAAACCTCCAGCAACGGTATGCCACTGACAAAAAGAAGCAACAATGTGAGAAAGATTGGCCCGAGGACTACAAGCCACTCAGTATCTTCCAGAACAGGTGTAGAAGCCACAAAGATTCCCCACCAGAGAAAAATCTGTACACAAAATTCAGAAACGGTTATCTTGATAAAATAAATGGCAGAAAGATGCTATGTGCTTTTGTTAATGTACCAGGATAAGACAGACATCTAGCTGAACTCCTATAATCAAAGGAAAACTTCAGGTCATTTTAAAACTAAATGAAAATACATAAATATTTGAATATGAACAAAGTATATCAGTCCTTTAGAGCCACTAGTACAAAATATGTGAAGGTACACATCTTAGAGGTACTTCTCATTATTCAAATCAATCAGCTAACATGATTCTATGATCCTTGCATTAACTAAACTCAAATAGCAAAAATTGGAGTTGACTTTATTGCCAAATTCAGCCACATAGCAAAAAGATAGCGAAGTAATAGATGAAGCATTTATTGATAACCACAAAGTCTATGCCTCACAATTCTATGATCCTTGCATTGAAATAGATGCCATTAATTATTAATTTATGAAATACAACTTTTGAGTTGTTGCATGAACGGCACCACTTGATTCAAATTTATGAGAAGCATTAGACAGTCAAATGTAGCAGTACTTCCAACATAGTGGCAACAGCGCAAACCTCACCAAAATAATTAGGATGACGAGAGTATTTCCATTGTCCAATATAGCACCATTTCCCTCTATTTTCTCGAGAATTCTTAAATATCAGCTTTTGCTGATCAGCAATAGCTTCAGTTGAAACCCCCCCAACCCACATAACCCATCCAATCATATCCTCAGCCTGAAGAGATGGATTCTTGTCACTTGCATTAATCATCGTTACAGGTATACTAACTGTCCAAACCCAGACAGCCTGCAAAGAAGAAGGGGATCAAAATAACAGAAACATTATATGTCAGATGTGTAATTATACCAACACTGAGCATCAAGACAGTTGCAGTAAACTTAAAAGAGAAATTGAACAACGCTCAAAAACCTGAAATATCCAGAAAATTGCTAATTTCCCCAAATTAGCATGCATTTCATCAAAGTGTCTATCCTCCCCCCACTGCAGATTCCTGTTTAGAACCATAAATTGAACTATTAAAAAAATTCAGTAACATCTATTCAACCCATTCATAATATAAAATAGGCGCACTCCTATGAACGTGGAAAACATCCTAGATTAGTTGAGTCAAAATGGAATTAATTCCTAACCCGTCCATAACTGGTTACCCAAAACAATAATTAAATTTATTTTTTTTCCTTAATTCATGTATACATTCACATACACAAATATAAGCATGGATGTACATATATAATTTTCAGTCTAGACTGAAAAACTTCAATGTTACTCTTCCAGCTGCTCAGAAATGAATACTCAATGAAATGCCTAATAAAAAACAAAGCTCCAACAAATAGCTCATGCTGAACCAACTTCATACATATCAAGATATGGATACTAGAGTCAGCGCACATCAGTTCCAAGAGCAGCTTTTCTTTAGCATTTTCTTTTCCATGAGAATATTGTGAGAAAAAATTGGTTTATAGTGTTTTCAAGAAATATATGCTCTTCAAGTCACATTTAACATCAGGTACCTTCCAAAAGTACCTCAGATTCCTAAATTGATCTATTGACAAACCTTAGTAAGAGAAGGCACAATCCACATGAACATCATAACAACTTGCAATAATGTGAATGAATTAGGAAGCTAGCATTCTATTGGCCTCAAACACTTGCAATAACGTAAATGTGTAAGGAAGCTAGAAATCTATTGATTTCAAAAACTCACATGCTAAATAATCCAACAAACAATGCACATACACCAATCTTGCAAATCAAACACTGCATCAATTTGGGACAAAATCAGAAATTCTATAAAGTATGGAAATAGTCTTCACACAATGCCACATCATGCATACCTCATTAATAGAAACAATCCTAAGTGAAGACCCCATATTACTACAAGTGTACTTAAGACTACCTGAAAAATGGAACAGCGAAATCAAAAATAGGAAATAAAATAAGGAGCCATTGTAGGATCCAAATATAACAAAACAAACTTGGTTCAAACCAGACCTTCTAACAATTAAAGGTCTTATTCTGCTGTTATTGATACTCCTGTAGATTCTTTTTAGCTTTTTTTCTCTTCAGATACCCAGTCCACTGTACTTTGTTTGTTCATGTCTTTTAAAAACATTTCCATCAATGTATAACCAAAATGAGGTAGCAACTTAGGACTTAAATCCTAATGAAATTAACACAAGAAAAAAAAAAATTCACAAGCTTATGTTATCAATGCTTAAGAATCAAATCTCTAAACTGTATGAGACTACAGTTGAGCATGCATGGATATTCTTCTTTTAAGAATATGCATTAAAAATGTTGAGTATTTGAGTGTCCAATAAAAGATCAAACAGCACAATTAAATAGAGGTAAAACCGCTAAAAATTCTTCTTCACAAGATAATATATCATCAATGTTCAAGGGTAAAAACAACTTGAATTTAAAAGGTTAGAAAATAATTTTTCTTGTATTCTATGCAGTCAAACTTTAAAATGTTCGCAAAATTGAACATAGCAGACAAATGTTATGCTGTTGTTGACATAGGAAAGGACTATGGAGTTTGAGAAATTCATTTTATGTAGCTTTCTGGACCATAGAGGTTAAGCCAAGCCTAGACATCAGCTGGGTGTAGTAGACGACAACCCAAATCTTCTAAAATCCCAAAATATGAGAAAACCTCAGCAGAAAGTCATTTACCTGCCTGAAATGCCATGTCCCTATAGAAACCAGAGTCACCACAGAAAGTATAACAAAATCGGTGCTTCCTGAAATAACAAAACCAACAAAAGTAATCTATACCAATTACATTACGGAAGAAACGATAATATCATTGGTTCATCCAAATTCTGCCATTTTCAGCTATCCATTAACAGAATTCTCAAAAAAAAAAAAAAAAAAAAGACTCTTTGTAATCCATCAACAGAAGAAAACATGAGAATTCAATTCTAGAAAAGCATAATGAAAATAGCTTTTAAAAAAGAAGGTAGAATCTGGGAAGAAGAAATATAGAAAGCTATACCAGCAAAGTCAGTGACTTTATCAAACCTGAGAAGAGCAGCGACTATAAAAAATAGCGGCTGATATCCCACCTACAAAAAAGAAAAACACAAAAATAAGCATAAAGAATTTTGGAACTGAGAGAGAGAGAGAGTATTACAGTGATGATGGCAGTGAGCTCAAGAAAAGCAAGACTTATTCTTGGAATAGTTACAGTGGTTTTCAAGTTCATTCTTCGTTGTTGTGCTGGCGCCCAATGCGATATACGCCCACTGAATAAACTCTTCACCAGACATTTGCTACATGTGAATGATAACAGTGGTTATCGATGACCATGACCATGGCCATGGCTGAGCATATACTACTTTTTCCAATTAAGGTCTGCAGGAAAACTACGAAAATGGATACTAATTTATATGCTGTATAAAAAAAAAAAGGATTATCAAATTCTTCTTCAAAAATACTATTTTAATGGTAATACAAAATCTAAAATTTTACATAAATTGTTAATTTTATCCAAAAATAATAAATTTTATAAATTTTATCCAAAAATAATAAATATTATAATTGTATCTCATTTCAATTTTAATTTATTTTCAATTGAATAAGAAAAAAATATATTGTATTTTTATGTGACATTTGGCTAAAAAACAAAAAAAGTTGAAACTAGTAAAAATTTCACCTTAGTTAGGCTCCATAAGGATTATCAATGCTTCTTTTTTTTACCTTGGGCTTCCTTTTGAATGCGGATTCAATCTTTCCATTGATGAGCTATGATTCATCATTCACTATAATACTTCAAAATGAAAAATTCTAAACTCTCAAATGAGGCTATACTTTATAAAATTTAATATTTTAACAAATGATGATTTTCTAATTAATTTTTTTGTTGAAAAAATATCCTTTATATATATATATATATATATATATATATATCCAACAGGTTAGTTTTTATAAAAAATTTCATAATCTTTGTATCCACAAATTTTAAATTAAAAATCCTCAATCCTTGATGTCAAGATAATCTCTAGTCATTGATGATGTGGATAGAAATAAATTTAATTTGATTTAATATTTATTTTGCTTTCTGAATATTATACATGACTATTATGCAATGAAACTGAGGTACAGCATAGGACTTAAGGTATGTACATTACGGTGACATGGTCCCAAAATCATTGCCCAAGTTTTGGCATTTTACCGTTTGCCATCTCATTGTAGCCATAGCCCCATAATGTGGGCAACGAAATTTCCCAGATTTATTAGATTTGTTGCTGAAATATCTACACTAACACCAAAACTCCTGGCCACTAGTCCAGGAAAAAGAAAAAATCATACAAGTAATTTATATTATCACCTATTTATTTAAGAAAAAAACTTATCTACATTAACTGTATATAATGTTCCTTTTAATGTGTTTAATGCTTCGCAAGGCTTTCATTTCAGTAAGCTGAACCTTCAAAATCTTATAGAAATTAAAAAAGGTTGATACATTCTTAAAAAAAATATGAGTAATTACATCATTTTTTGAAATAAACAACACCCTGAAAAGCTTTGGGAGCACATAAGCTATTTACAAAGAATAATATTAAAGACATAAGGGCGTCAGCTAGTGCTGCCAGAGAGATCTCCAGAAAGAGCACTTCCGTAGGATGCTGATCCAGTTAGTGAAGAGGTAGCTGCACGCGCTTTGTGAATCTGTCTTACTCTAAAAACATCTCTAGGGAGTGGCTGGCTTTGGACAGTTGAAGTTTCATCCTCCTCTTGCCCTATAATGACATCAAAATGAAATCTTCACAAAAGAAAAAGAAATCGTTGCCATCCAAATATAAAGATTAATATACCAAGAGAAAAACATACTTTAATTGGTGTGGTTTAGTGGGCACATTTTAAAATGGAGAGCAAACAAACAAATATAAAGCTTGCATAGGAATTTTCAGTGTTACATGGAGATACAACTGAAACTAAATAGGGCCTTTATGCCTCTCTCTAACAACCCCACCTAACCATGTAGCAGTACCAAAGGTTATATCAGGCATGGCAACACAAGGCTGGCCAAGGTTGCACTGAGATGTCAATAGAAATGCTTAAGAGTAAAGGATAAATTGATTTTATACATAGCAGGTCAGCACTGTATCACATCAGCCTCGAAAAATTTCAAGCATTTCATACCCAGCAAGCATTTCCTATTGTAGAGTGACAGATATCTATGACATGATTACAAAATAGAAGTTAGCGTAGTTTTATATAAGAAGAAAACATACTGTCTAAGTCTTTCCTTTTGCCAGATTGTCCATCCCTTGACTGTTTGAAAGAACTACTGGGGGGAGGACGAGACTTGCTTGAACCAGAAAGGTCACTCGTAGCAGGAGCAGGAGCAGCTTGCACTGGAGCAGGCGAAGTACCTAACTTTCCCAGATGCCCATTTGGTACGTCACTCTGCAAACAAATTGATAATACGATATCCACGTTTGGTGTTGGACCTAGAAACATTCAAGGGCATACTATTAGGAGCCAAGCACAATATTATTTCAGCAACAGCACTTGGTAATTGGGGTAATCTAGTACCAAGAACAAGAATCAAAGTACAAAATAAAATATAATATCCCCTAAATTTGGTGTAATTGATAATCATCTGAATACAAAACTGGTGTAGGCACCAAGCTTTCCATATCAAATACTCAAAATTCCCTAATCAATAACGTATGAAGATAACAAGTTACATTGATATAATAGCATTTTAATTAGTCCTACGAATACTAAAGAGTAAAAATGCCAGCTATGGAAATTCTAAACCAATACTAAATAGGAGAGTAAACAACTTCTAAATATCACTAATCACAATAAAATTCCAAAATAATAATAAACCTTAATCCTCCTATTTCAAATTCACAACAAAAATATGAATTTCATATTAAGATAAATTAAAATAACTCCTACAATTGACTGAACAGTAGTCTTCAATAGATTTCATGCATAATTACTATAATTTGAAATCACACATATCTGACAACAGAAGTCCACAGTGTTCTCCATGCAGTATGCAATTCAACGAAATTTGGAGATGAAAAATGCATTACAATCTATGCAAACATATATAATTTCAAAATCAAAATTTGCTGTATCCAGAAATAAGTAGTTTAATAAGCACAAAATAGATGAAATGCTTCACATCATTTTCACACATCCGAGTTCTTTTCATAGGGGGTTTTCTTAAATTACTAAACCTATTATCATCTCAACATAGTGAAGGGGTAGATTCATAAAGATGAAACAAACAATTGACATTTTAAACAACAATTGCAATTTCAGGTCTCACATTTGCATTCTACAAAAAACTAAATTCAAACTTAATTCATTGGAAGTTTGATATGAATTAAGACTTTGGGCATAACAGGCATTCAAGTGTGAGAGTTTACCTTCAACCATAGGCAAGTTTGCTAAAAATGATACCAATACAGGTGGAGTTGCTATCAATATTTCATCAAATGTATTGGTTGCTCCAGATCCTACTAACCCAATGATGGGAATAGACAAGAAGTTAGGAGCAGTGCCAAACCCAGGAGCTGTTGTGCTTGGAGAAATTCCGGCCTCTACTGTCAAACAAAAGTATACCGGTAAACAAACAATGATGAGCGAGTGGATCTAATGGTTTGTAATGCAACATTTTCTTATAATACAGCAACTGCATTATGAGGCAATTGAATTGAAACAATTAATTTTACGCAAAAATTGATTTTTAAGTATTTTCACCAAGGCTATTTATTAAATTTCTGTTCACAAAAAGGCTCAATTAAAAAACAAAATATCAAGGAAGTCACGTGGTATAAAATCAACAACTTTTTTGCTGGAAAATGCTACACAGCTTATCTCATTATTCTTTTTGACATCTTAAGATTAAAAATATTCTCGTTTTTTCACATTTACTCTTATTGTCATTCACCTCTTTGACTATTTCAAAGGTTTGCGAGATAAAAAAGTATGTGTATGTGGAAAGTGGCCTCCCTAATAATCTTACGTGTCAAGAAAAACAAAGTAAAATAGTCCACATGAGACCTCATAAAAAATGCTTGGATTTATTCTATATGATCTTTACGAAATTTTGCAAAAATAAAGTGATTTTTACGCAACAAAAAATAAATAAATGACTATTAAGAATATGTTAGAAACTGACTTTGAGCAAAATAAACCTGTTGAGAATGCTTAGTCATGATCCAACTCTCTTTTCTAAGGAAAATTATCAACAGTCTTACATCAAACTGCATCTCATGTCCAAATTCTAGGATACAAAGACACATATGCGATAAAAAGCCATGTATTGGATGCCAACATGACGATAACACAGGTGGCAAACTGTCTAGTAAAAAAGTGCACTCAGCAATTTATGTAAAATTTAAGAATATAAACACATACACAAACACGAATATAAATAATTAATGAAATTCAATAGGCCATAATTTACTAAAACTTTTCTGCATACACTGATCTTGGAGTGAGGCCAAAGTTCAGAAGTTGTAGTCATAGAAAAGTAAAAGGTTTCAACAAATGTTGATAGAGTAGAGAGCAAGTAGGCCAGGGAACAAGATGTAGGAAACAGAAAATAAATTTGTATTGGATTATAAAATTTCATTAATTTTATTCAATCCATCCTTTATATGCCAAATAAATTTTATGCTTACTTGAGGTCCTGAACAGAATCTTTGTTCAGAGATCTTACCATTATTAAGATTCCACTATCCTCGCAGTAATATCAGAAAATTCATAGTGCTCTATAACATACTCAAGGATATTGGAATTTAATGAACAACTTTAGATTAATTAAAATTTCAGCAAGCAAACTACATACAAGCAACAGGGCGAATGGTCTCATTCAAACAAAAACATGGAGGCATTGCTGAGGAGAACAATGATGAAACCAAAGTTCCATACCTTGCTTTTGCCTTGGTTCATAAATCACCATACGAGAAATATCTGGATAAACAATGTTTCCAGATACAGCTGAATTGTTTATTGGACCTGTGCTAGCCTTATCTGCATAGATGGACAGCAAAAAAATTAAGCCAGTAAAGGAAAAAAATTAAAAAAAATTATATAGAAAAGGATGTAAGAGTAACTATACAAAGTTGCAAGGAACTAAATTGCAATTAGTACCTATAATTCCAAGTCCATTAGTAACAGCAGACTTCTCCATTGTCTTATAGATATTTTTAGCAAGCCACTGAAAAACAACCACATTAAAGTTTCAAAGCCAACATACCAATGACAGATTTCTTTAACTGAAAAAGTATTTAATGATGTTAAAAATGCCTCTGACTCAAAGCAATAAAAAGATTCTTTTTTGCAGTGTTTTGGCCATAATGTTCCAGAAACACTTTTTGCTACTTCTTGCCAAAAAATGCAAGAAAATGCTAAAAGTGCTTTGTGAAAAGCATTTGTAACAGCCACTGAAGAAATGCCAGATTGAAAGTTGAGCTTTTATAGTATATGGTTTTTTTTTTTTTTTTTTGGGTTCAAAATCAAGTTTTTTTTAACTTCACAATAAAAAAATTATATCAAGCCTTTTTTATAATATTATAACTAGTCAATAATCTATGTGTTGCATGGGCTATACATTCATTACAAAAAATGTATATGATTAAGTAAACAATATTTCTTTTCCTAAATAAATAATATATGCATATCATTTTTTAGCTTGGTTTTTTTTTTATTTCCATGTATATTTTTAATTAGAAAATTTACATGGCAAACTAATACAGCTCCTAAATCACTTATGTGTTAAACAATTTAGCTTGATAATTAGCAAATTTTTGACTCAAACACATTTTGAGAACAGAAAATATATATATATATATATATAATATATATACACTCCCAGAAATAAAAGGTTATGGTTTCTTCAAACTAGGAAAAACTAGCCTAATGATATCATATGATACTTCAAATTTCAATTGTCTATACACCTAATGACATCAGATGATGCTTTAAATTTCAATTGTCTATACTGTCTGCGAACTTCAGTAAATTAAAGAACTTTTGTGTTGTTATGATGCCTAAGGAAGTCACAACACTCAGAGACCATATGCAACATCTATGGTGCAATACGGATATTGTTAATATTTTGCTAGGCCAATGACCCGAAAAGCAATTCTGATTGGCACTTCTGGGCAGTTTGCCCATGGTGCTACAAGTCTAAACACTAGTGCACCATGTAGGAGCATTTTCTCATGACTAGTGATATTGTCAAGTGATGGGAGCTACTAATGCCACAAGGGGAGTGAACTCAGATGAAAATCACCGTGTAACAACCCTCACTGGCTAAGAGGCACACCGATAAACAGAGAACAACTGCTGTAACATGACAGCGGGCTTAGGTCCATGTCTCCAAGCTAACACAATTTTTAACACCAAAAACCCAGCACCAAAAATTCTAGCTGAAGTTGTTTTTGGAAACCTTGAACAAAAAATATCTAAAGGACCTCCAAATGCAGTACAAATGTGGGATGCGACCCTCATCTAGTTATTAGATTTGGTTAGTCACTTTTAGACTGAGATATCATCTAATTCTAGATGTATTCAAGTAATGTTTCTTCGCAAAATATTCAATACTTCATAACAAAAATAAACCATGACCATCCCCTAGAAAAATGAAATTTTACAAATATGTAAAATCATAGCTCAATGTTCTGATGTTTTCCAGAAGACTATGCACCCCAAGTTCCAGAAGTATGATTTTTCTTTGTTTTCTGTCAACCTAAAAGCACACACTGCAAACTTCAATCCTACCCTCTTGTTGCATCCTTCAGCCAGCTAAAAGGAAACCCAGAAAAAGATCTTTTCATTGCTGTTCAAAGAGGTTATCTTGGACCAAGATACTGTATTGCCCAAAGATACATTTTAGCCCCTAAACTCGGTTAAAAGTCATTTAAGTATCTCAATTTCAATTGCATTTTGTTTGTTAAAGGTTTATCTATAACTTTGTCCTTGCACCTCCTTTCTTTTTAAATGAAATCCTTCACAACTTATCCAAAAAACTTCACAATCTATAGTGGTTTGCTTTGGAGAGTTTGACTAATGACAAGAAAGACAACAATGGAATTTTTAGGACTTGTTTTCAAGATTTCAACTTATGATGAATAAAGTGGGTTTGGAAAAAACATGAAAGGCAGAGGATGATGGGTCTCACCTGTAATTTTTATCTTTTCTTTACAGTTTTGATAACAGATTTGCACAGCCAAGTTAGTGGTGTTAAATATTCAAGTCAACTAAGGAAGTTTGAACAGTACAGGGTTCAAATTGACATTGAGGGACTCGGTTGACTTTAGGCTATAAGTTTTGGGGTTAAAATGAACCTTTGGCCTATTGCAGCTGTATAATAGTTTGCCAAAGCATAATTATACAAACCCAATGGCTGTAATAGTAGGAATTTAACAGGAAAAATATCGTATGTTCAACTCTTTGGGTACTGAAAGATTGTTTTATGACTGCTGTATTGAAGATCTATCTAAAGGGTTACATTCTTTTTTACTTTTTTTGGGTAATTAAAGGGGTTGAGATTATTATTCAACAATAAATTTAATGAAATCCATCATGATAAAGGCTAGAATGAGCAGAGGGATTTAAGGGGTTTCCAAATGTGAAGCTGTTGTTAAAGCTATAGGACACACAAAGAGACTCCTTTTCACTATATGTTTTCTGCTTATCTAAAATGTTTGAAGATATTGAAGGGTTGACGGACAAACAGCCTGTTCTGTTGAAATATTAATATGATAAAGAGCCATTGAATAGTCAAGTGATGGTGCAACCTTTACTTGGTAATAACTAATTTGAAGATAGCTATAACGTTAAGCGATTTCATATTAAGTATTAGTTATTAATTGTCAAACTTGTAGCCCAGTGAATGCATGCCTAAGACTTACCATCACACCACACAATGGCTCATGACATCTTGTTCGTGGTTTGGCATCCCTACAGTGTGCATCAGTTTAAGTTACCCTTTTCTACCAAGACTTAGACATGCATACAATAACTTTAAGGAAAAAAAAATTCTTGTTAAATGTACCTCTTGTCGAGCAAGATGATCCAAATCCTTGGAAGAGCATGGCCAAAGATCCATGAAACTATACCGGGACACAACATCTTGTAATGAACCCTCTAATGCCGATGATCCATCTTCACCTGTCCTTGAAAGAGCTTCTTTCCTTCTTTGCTCAACCTACATTATACCATTAATAGGCTAAAATATGATAAAAGAAAACTTCATACACACATGCAAACGCATGCAACCCAGTCATTAGACATGTGATATATGACCCTTTATGTTTTGTCACTTGTGAATATCATAAAAGATGTTGGGAAAGCTTGCAGAAAGCAGATTCCAACAGCTCGCGATTGGGGCAAATTAGCTTCTTCCCATTCTTTGAAGACATAAAATGCCCATTCTTTTTTGCTGGGCTTCACAGAAAGTAACGAGGATATGTAAGTAAAAATCCATCTTATTCTAGGCTCCAGCAAATTATCATATCTTCGTTCTACATTTTCAAAATTTTCCTTTTTATTTTTTTTTAAAAAAGGGTCCTCTTCTATCATCTACATTTCCATTAGATAAAGTAATGCCATGGATTTGTTCCAATGAGGAATTTCATAATTTTTCAGTAATTAAAACTTGGAAAATTGAAGATTTTGACAGTGAATCGGAAAGATAAATGTAGAAGGATAAGAGGGAAATTCCATGTTAGTTATTTGGCTACTAAAGTTCAAGAGTTTACACTTGGGATTAAGGTGCTCCACCAAATTTCTTTCTGAACAAGCATTGCAAGACTATATTTTTAGAAGAGTGAATTATAGCCATTTGAAAGAGAAAAAAGTATGGAACGATGAAATAGATGATAGAAAATTTTGCCAAAAAGAAAGTATAAAATGAGGAACAAGTTGATAAAGAAATATATATCTTGGAATTAAGTAATATAAAATTTACTGATATGTTGTCAGGCCTTTTTAGGAACCTAGCAAAGAGAAATATGTCCAAGAAAAAAGGGCAAGAGGCTAACTTGTTCCAATACATACATCAATACATACATACATGCACACATACATATATAATCTGGGTTAACAATTATGTATATGCTTAATAATATTAAATACACAATGGGCACTAATTATAGCAACAAAAACACTGTTGTTCGCATAAAATTATATAATTAGTAAAATATAAATAAAAATTCAAAAACTAATTTATTGTTAGTAGAATACTACTTTGTATAGTATGAGTTTACAAGCTTTTGGACTAAAGTTTCCAATTGCGATTGAACAAAATAACTCACAAAAATCATGCAACCACTACTGAACTTGATAACTTAATAACTTTAATAACTTATATACTTTAGGATGTGTAAGTTTCAGATGTACCACACAAATATTAGAATCTTGCTTTAGAAGGGTATGTATTGGTTGAATTATTTTAGGGTGAGTAAGTTTCGGATGGATTAAATTAATTATTAAGTAATCAAATAATAAGACTCCAATTTTGTATACAATAAACAAGTCTCCTTTCTCGTCCATTTAAATGTTTCCACCCCTCCATCAGAGAGTATTTGTGTGTGTGTGTGTGTAAGCAGTAAATTCTTTAAATTATAAACATCTTTTGCATAGATCTTTTTTTTTTTTTTTGATACATTGGACAGTACTATTCAGAATCTCTTGATGATTAGCAGCTGAGTTTGTATTTCATGTCAGCAGTTGTTAAAGTTAACTCTCTTCTTTATGACACATTATTCCTCTCTTTCTCAATAATTAATTTTATGCTTATCATCCAAAAAGTTCATTATGCATGAATAGCTCAAATTATAAAATGAAAGTGTAGATTAATTACATTCAACGTCATCCATCCAGTAGGGCTGGTGAATATAATGGATTGTGATCATCATAAATAACTACACTTTTTTTTTTTTTTGAATGCAAGGGCTTGGGTATTCTCAAATTAGCAAGTAGGATCATCAGCCTTGCATTTTATGATAGAAATGAGAAGTGAAACAGGAAAGGCTAGAAAAGAAATTAATAGTTGTAAGAATCAATGCCTCTCATGAATCCTCGGTAAGAACGAATGCCTCAATTTGGGTGGTAGCTTCATAAACACAGAAAAGGTTAGAAAGATACTGTGGAATATAGAATGAATTTGAACATAAGATCCAGTGAAATATTCGGAATTATAAAGGTAAGAAAGTATGAGATAGATAAAAAGCAAAATGGATCCACCAATTTGCTAATGCCAAATTGAGGAAAGATTACAACAATCCTAGGGAGAATTTGGACCACTAGACAGTTAGGAACTAGAAGTCAAGAATAAGTGAATCATGTAGGGGACTATGGTGTTCCTCTAAGATCATGGGACCTTTCATAAATTGAGAGAAACTCTGAACATGTCATGCTACCAGATCCGCCCTTGTCATTCTATGGAACCATGTTTATTATTGTACAAACTTCAGGAAGAACTAAATGTTGACAAGTTTCATTTCTGACTCTAATTATAAACTGAATGCTACCTTCAACATGCTAGCCAGATCTCCATATGTTTGCTCAAACTGAGTGAATCGTTTCCAGACCTGAACAAGCATTTATAAGAACATTGATTAGCTATATTCCAATTAGATAAAATACATGAAAGAGAATCATTGTTAGAAAATATGGCGCAATAATGAAGAATAAATAAAAAAATTAAGAATTTTGATATTGCCTAATTATTCCATGGATGCATTAAATGGATTCTAGTACACTGGTTAAATAAAGATGTCCATCTTGCATGACTTATTAAAGTTCAAACCACCATGATTGGATTTGGGTATGGGGTAGAAATTATTGCTATAGTTTTCTTTTGAAAGATCCTTCTTAGATATAGCTGTTGCAGCATAAAAGAGTAAGCTATGAAATCAAAATAATTGCAGTTGCTTATTTAAAGGACAGAATGCTGCTTTGAGTCCATCACTGTCTTTCTCCACTCTGTGTATGTCTCAGTTTTATTTCATTAATAAGCATTAGAAAAACTTTCATATAATTTCTACAATTTTTTCTAGGAAGTAACATGAAAATTAAAACTTGAATAATAGAAAGTAGCAGTGGGCATTCGGTTCAAACTAAACCGAACTGAACCAATTAAAACTGAAAAATCAAATTTTAAGAAGTACAAATTGAACCGAATTGAATAAATTTACAAATAAAATCAAACCAAATTGATTTGGTTCAGTTCAATTATGATTTGATTTGGTTTGAACCGATTTTTTTAAAAATAATATAAATAATAGCTCTCTTAATATACTCCCTCCGTTTCATATTATTTGTCACTTTTTAGAGTTTCACACAAATAAAAAACTATTTAATAGTCAAAACTATAGGAGAAAAATAAGTGCATATGACTAATTTACCCCTTCTTAAAAGACTCAAAATGACTAATTCATTAACTACTCTAAAAATATTGATAAGGATAAAATAAGAAAAAAATAATTAATGTTTCATTGGAAATCTAAACATAATAGATAATTGGAATATATATATTTTTAAAAAGTGACAGATACTATGGAATGGAGGGAATATTTTAAAATATTTTTAACGCAAATAATATGTTTTTAATAAATTTTTATATGTTTTTAATGCAAATAATGAATTGTGAATAATATCAAACCATCTTGATTTGATTTAATATAAGTTCAACCTATTTTGATTTAATTTTAAATAAATTCAGTTTCGTTTGGTTTAACTAAAATTTTTTATCTAAAAACCAAACTGAACTGAATTAACTGTTTTTTTTTTAAAGAAACCGAATTAAATCAAACCGAATTTATATTTAAACTGAGCAGTTCAGTCAGTTTTTTGGTTTACACTGATTTGTGCCCAACCCTAGTAGAATGTATCGATGTAACAGCTTTGAGCCAGACCTCAAATGAAAAAGATTGTAGGAGGCATTGAATAAAAGTTCCAAACTGATCTAGGCAATTGTAGAAAAAATTCCAGTGACAGTTCCAAAGTTTGATATTAAAATTTAAAATAACAAACATCAAATCTTAAAATTGTACAAAATTACTTGTAAAATCAAAGAAAGATGCAAGATTCTAAGCTACAGACTTTAGACCAAGAAATCCCTAGGCTTTGCACAACTTTTACTCCTCTCATTTTAGTTTGGTATAATAATTTACAAAATTCAAATAACTCAATCTATGACATAAGATAAGCATGTATATTTTAAGAATAAGAACAATGCAATACTCATAAGAACCTCAATAGATTCCTCCGGTGGCAACAAGCTTAAAGCCCTCTCAAATAAAGCCCGGATGTTTCTGTCATCATTCAGACGAGACAAGAAATCTGCATATCTGCAGCATGAAAAGGAAAAAAAAAATGAAATTTGAGAAACCATACCAACATTGTATAATGGCGAAAACCATGCTCTAGGATTGGAGTCCTCTTCTCATAATCAAATGCAAAGCGTATCATAAACATAAGTGGGAAGGGGAAGCACTATTTTCAATGGAATTTCCTCACCATCCTTTCTTTCATCCATATTGTTAATTTTTTTTTGGCTATTTCCAGTTCCGAGGTCTGACAGTTCCAAAATTCCTTGCAATTTTTATTTTTACAGAAATTTTAATGATGAAGAAACAGTTGATCTTCTTTTGTTTCTTAATACTGTTACCTCTTTTCGTCTTTATTGTGGTTGGCCAACATCTCATGTTTGTTGCTTTTTTCTTTTTTCTTTATTCTCTATTACTTGTTTTATCCTTTTTCTTTCATGTTTTTTTTTTTTCTTTCAACTGAAAAATTGACAACCACTGAAATCAAAATTCAAAGTGTAAAAGCACACCTTTTCAAATTCAAAAGTGGTTTTCATTTAACTTCAAAAATACCAAGCTTTGGTAACAGATGTTAAAATTAACTTTTAACAAAAATACCAAGATTAGACAAAGTATGGTGTTTAGAATTATATGCATTACAGAAATAGTTAAAGAAATCAATAATTTTAATTCCCTGTCAATAGCTATTGCATTATCCTCGCTATCGTTCTAAGATTACAATAAAAGATATTAATGATTTTGTATATCGTTACATTGTTTTTGTTGGGATATTTGTTTGACAATATAATATTTCAAGGATATATGAATGTTAAAAAAGTAAAAAAATTAAAATTTGATAATAAGTTAAAGGCTCCGGACCCCATTATGGAATATCTAATTTAGGTAATTCATAAAATATAATTATATTTGGTTTCCAGTTGTCTACTTCTTGGGAAATTAATCTTGAGAAGTTGCAGGTTATGGGAATAGTTTTCTAGTAAATTGCCTTGCACATGACATATTGGTTTTAACGAAAATAATTAAATACTCAAGAAAATATCTCTTATTGTGTATAAGATTAAACAGAAAAAATAATAAAATATATTTTTGTCTACACAACAGTATTTAATTTTATGTCTTGATAATAAGAGACATACTGAGGTTATAGAATTAATAAGTGATTCTACAAGTTTCCGAAACAGCCACATAGGGTGCATTTAGGACCATCATGAATGCCTTCTTAGTTATCCCGATTAGAATCTCTCCAAGTTAGCGTGTGAAGTACCGCATTAACATTAATCTACACTTTCACAACAATTCTCACCCCCTTGGATACAATTACTACCACTTTTAATTTACATTATCCTAAATTCATAAGATATAAAGAATTGGATTGAATTGAAAATTGTCACAAACTTTAGGATTCATAGGATGATTAGCCTAGTTTCATTTTATAATCATCTCATAAGTGAATCCCCAAGTAGATAGGTGTGTTTGTCTTATCATCACATCAACATGAACTCATGTATTGACAAATTTCAGTTTTAGAAGAAAAATAAAAGACAAATATTCCACCCTCAAAGTTGCCTTCCTAAATGCATGTTATGTCTTTATGACTGTCAGCCGTTTTTCCATTAATGTGACATTTTATCCCCCAGGAATCATCAGCAAAACACCGTGTGCAATAATGACTAAGAGTAAGAGACAAAAAGATCAGAACTCACTCAAGAATATAAACAGGCTCGTGCATGAACCGTTTCAATCCTGCTTCAAAAACATTATGCGCCATCTGCATGAATGTGCAACAAGAGACAATTTCAACTTATTTTCTTCAGCTGCATTTCTTTCTTCTTTTAATAAAAGTCTATATGATGAAACAGAAAGAAAAAGAATTAGAGGAAAAGATATCCTCCTCCCAAAGAAAGAAGAAAATAGAGGAGAAAAATGAACCAAGTAAGTTTTCCCCACCAGTTGCATTGAATATAACGTAAAGACACTCCTCCAAAACTTCCTGAATCAGAAACCCATAAAGAAACCAAAAAACTATTTCACTTAGCATATGAATTCACATACTACTAAAAGTGACTGATCAATCATCATTTAATAGCTGGAAGGACAACCTATTTTAAAGACACAAGTAATGCTCAAGAAACTGTTAAACAAAGTCTCAAGATTTTCCCGACAAGATAGATACCTTTGGATCCTTGTCAAGACAAAGAGCCATCAAGGCATATGCAACATATACGTGATATGTGCAGTTTGGGGATTTGCGAGCATCTAGGAAGTACTTGCGTCCTGCTTCTACCCCTTCATTCCTCCTCAGAAAGCGAATAAACTGCAGCATGGAACACCATAAAATATAAAATACAGCCAGATATACCAAGTATAAAATTACAAGATGGAAAATAAAAAAATTGCATATGAAAAGCACATATATTGGCGTGTGATTTCCTTATTGCATGTTGATATGGAAGGCTATGCCAAAGTGAGAAAAAAAAATATGCTAAGGTTACGGAATCACTTTTTCAAACCTTTAGCTGTACAAAGGCAGTTCGCATAAGGCAAGTCATTCAATCCATCATTAAAATATATGTATGTCATCACAAATATTGTGGCATGAAAAATGCATTCAAATTGAAATTTAATTATATAAGAATATTTTAGCTCTTTTTGCATCTTTGGGCTCCATTTAGTTCATAACCCTAAAAATAAAATAATTTCTTTTGAAGCCACAAATTAGTAACACACAACCCATACCAAACAAAGAATGAAATTAAAAAAAAAAAAAAATGAATGCACAAGGCTCATAGAAAAAATAGGGATGTTCACTTTTTGAAATGTTCTAGCCTCCCCTATCTGATACATTGACTGAGTAATATGTGCATAAATGTGTCTACAATATTATCTTTGTAGATTTTTTACAGATAAATCACTAAAAGAGGCCTTCAATAAGAATTAGCCTCGAAACAACACCTTCTGCTTAATTCCAAATATGCTTCGCATGCACAAACACAAAATGACATCGAGACAACTATTTAGCAGAAGACAAGTGTGTTAGGTGTCGTGTTTGAAGAAGAGTCTGACACGAAACAATGGACATATATCCAAAACTAAAGTATCAATGCTTCATAGACCCCATCTAACTCTGTCCTCACCACTTCAAGACTTTTATTCACCATTTCATACAAAAAGATTAAAAAAAAAGGTACCAATAGTCACTAAACTATGACCATAATTACATGATTTCATTCAATCAGGTTGCCAAACCATTTTTTTTTTTTTCTTTTTGCAATAAGGTTTTAAGGTGTAAATTCCGGTCAATAACTAACCAGAAATCAAAGCACATTATTTTGCTACTTGCTAATGATTAAGTCACCAAAAGTCCTCATTTTTTTACACATAAACCATGGGAAAGCTACTGTTAGGAGACTGAAGATTCAAAGCAGATACGAGATTATTCTAGTTGTTCCAGTTATTATATCAGTTGTTTTGGTTTGGTTCAGTTTTTAAGTTAGTTATTTGTTTTGATTATGGATAGGGCAGTTTTTAATTAGTGGGTAGTTATTTTGTGATAAGAAGTTACAAAATTTAGATAACTTCCACTGCCTCCTTATATTTAAATAGCAGGAGGAGATTAAGGAGAAGAGAAGTAGAAGAATTTTATTCATAAAAGAAATTGGTTTCTTACTAGGTCATAGGGGTCCCTCAGGATATACCTTCTCTCCTTTAACGAGCCCATTTTTTTCTTTGTTATTCAATAAAAATCCCCATAATTGGATCCAAATTCAGAGACCATAACATCCATCTAATCCATATCACCAAAATGTCCCTCTATATCATCTCGCCATCTTTTTTATCCCAACAAAATCATAACCCTAAAAATCTTTCTCAATTTTCCCAATCACAAAATATTTTCCTCAACTTTCTCACATACCAAACAAAATTTAATTTCTTTTTGAATTGAATAAAAAGAAGTTTAAAAGAAAAGTAATAAGATGCTTTTGAACTTCACAAAAGCATCTTATTAAAGCATTAAATCACTACAGCCAACCAGCGGCACCAAATGGAAATCTCAATTGAATAATTAGAGTGCAAGAAAACTAAAATTAAGTGTGAAAATTCATCTCCCCAACTACAAATGCAAATCAATATGGTGAAATCAGATGCTCCATCTCAAAATTAGCTGTGAAAATTCCTCAAACCTGGTAGCCAATGGTCAGAATGGATTAACATTGGGTATAGATGAAAGGATGGATCTTGCTGCAGGTTTGCAGTGGAGTGGAAAGAGTCACTGAAGGGCAAAGGACGGAGGAGGAGAAAAACATGAAGCCTTTGGAATGGTTGAAGAGTGAGAGAGACTAGTAGCAGCCTTTGGTTGAGTGGTGAGGGGAGACGAGTTATAGGGTTTCATAATGGGAGCTCAGAAGTGTTCCTGATTTAGTTGAAGGAGACGTGAAGAAATTTTTGTTTTTTGATTTTCTTTTCATTTTAAAATTTTCTATAATTGACTTTTATCCCTGTTCTAGTTTATCTGTTTTTTCAATTGCTGGATGAGATGGCAGAGTAGGTCCCATTATGGTGACATGGGTAAAGTTGAGTAATATGGACATGGTATGTAATGTCAGCATTCCAGTCATTAAATGACCAAGATTTATGCCTGGATACCTTATTGCAATACCAATAATACTTTAGTGACCAAATTGGATAAACTTGTAGTAATGTGGCCAACATAAGATTATGACCATGGTTAGGAGACTATCTACGCAGATTACCCAAACAAACTCAAAGAAAAAAGGGAGAGAAAATTGAAGAAGAAGAAAAACCTCACCAAACAATATCGACATGCAGTTCAATCTTACTGATGAAAATTTGCGCTCACCAAAATGTTCAGTATCTCAAGCCACATATGTGATCAAGAAAGTAGTCTTGTAGGTGATACCACAGCACTTACCATACCAAAGAAACAATAAAATTACCATTTCTAAGTCATATCGAAATATATAAAGCAGAACTCTTGCCACCCCTTACTGATACATTGGCTGACCATTCTTGTACATTGTTCAAATTCATAATTCATTATGAAATGCTCAAGGTGTTCATAAACAAAGAGTTGCACTTGCACATAAATCTTCACATATTTGGTACTATTTGAATAAAATTGTTCACTTCAGTCCTGGGCAGATTGAAATAGCATAACCAAATGGAAATGTGGTTGGGCTCACAAGGAAAAAGTCAAGAATTCAGATGTGTGTATATATATACCCTGTAAAGATGGGATGCAAGGGATTGGCTCTATCTATTCTTTATCTTTGCATGTTTGTAACAATAGGGACATGCAACTTAGGCTATAAAATAGAGCAAAATTGTGGATTGTATGGCCTGCAATTCTTAAGTCAATTCTATGGAAAGTTTTGCATGCTCAAACATCAGTAAACCCATTCAAAAGCTACTTCTTTGTTTCCACCAGAGATGTGTTTAATGGGGAAGTAGAATCAATATCTTTCTTCATTTTCACTCCCCCACCTTTGACATGCAAGAGAAAGCATCTCCAGCAATGATATGTAAACAAAAGATGCTCAATGAAAATTTAAAACAAAACTTCAAAGAAAAAAATTCAACAACTCAAAAAGCCCTTACTTGTATATGTGCCAGTGCTGTTGTATTGACACCATCCCCCAAAAGACTTTCATATATTTTCTTAGCAGGCTATATAAGGAAGCAGGAGGCACACTTAGATGAAGAACTAAGAAATCTGTACGTAAACAACAAACAGGGATAAACTGCTGAGTTTTCATACCTGGATTGCTCCACGGGATTCCTCCAACTCAGCATACGCATACTTCAACATCTCTGAATCTGGAGATGAGGAAGAAAGAGAGATGGAGAATAAGTTGCTTCAATACAACCTAGGAAAAATGGGAAGGGAAAGGAAAGTCCTCAAGCCAATGGAAATTATAGTTTACATGCATATACATGATGCAGGAGAGATTTAAGTTTCTTGAGGTCGAGTTTCCTCCAACAAGGGGAGAATGATGCAAACAAGGTATTGAAGAAAGTTTAAATTCAGAGGTTCAAGCTTAGCATTATGGTTTAGATTTGATAAAAGGTTTATTGAAGAAATTATAGTCTTACTAGTATTTTTAAGTTATATTTATATTTTATTAGCTGGAGCAATTTTATAATTTCCATGTCTGCTGGAAAGGGGCGTCTGAGTTTTGTTAGGAAGCTATAAGTTTAATATAGTCTTAATTAGAGTTCTAGTTGGTTTAGGAGAACATTAATTTTTTAGTTTGATTAGTAAGTCCAGTTCTTCTAGGATAGGACTAGTTATAAAGATGTCAGCACTTATCTTTTACTTGAGTTGTGTGATGCAATTCAACCATTGGTGTGATGTCTAAACTCTTTTACTTAAATTTACTGTTCATGTGCTACTGTTACAATCCTTACTTACTTCACTAACAGACCCTGGAAACCTTCTCACCCTTGCCTACTTTCAATTCTTAAATCTAATCTCTACAAACCGCAGTTGTTCAGCTAATTCCCAACCCATTGTAGCTTTCAATTAGATCTAAATAACCCACCACAGAAACAAGAAAGAACAGGCAATATGAATAGACTGAAAAAGTTTGAAGAACTTTCCCTAAAGGCAAAAGGAAAAATAAGAATTACCTGGAAGTGCCTTCAATGACCGCTGAAAAACTTTGATTGCAGCATCTATAGAGCCACTTTTCGCATGCCAAGTAGCATAATCATACCATATATCAGGAAAATGGTACAAAAACATGAGGCACTGGATATCAATAGCATGAAGTAAGCAAAATGTGATGAGGAAAGAACTATGAATCATGATAAGAACTAAAAATTTTTTCTGTCATAGGAAGGACATAATTCCTCATCCAGAGGCATGATTTCAGATAGGCAAAATGTTAATGCAAAACTATATTATCATCTAAAGATATTTAAGAAACAGCCTATCCAGTTTGTTATCAATTCAAAGAGTAGCAACAAAATGTCATCTAGTGAAAAGGAAAATTGACACCTTTTCCCTATAATAAGATTGAATTTTTGAACTGCTTGCAGAAATCAGTAGTGGTATACATGATATCTAGAATTACAGGGTGCCCATTCTGAAGATAATTTTGAACCAGAAAATCTTTTAATTTGCACAATATGATGAAGCCCTTCACGTGGACTTGTAATTGTGTCCCTTAAGCTATAATTTCCTCCTCAGTTTCTAGTACAAAACACATCAGTCGCTATAGAACATGGACATCACATGATAAAATCCGCACATATAAGATGCCAGTACTCTCAATACTCCCTGAAAAAATTAGTTACCCAAAATTTTATAATAATTTTGCCTTTTGATATTTATAACCAAAACAGAATATAAGATTTGTGTTTTCATCATGTATGATGTAATGGAAAAGAAAACAATGAAACCACAACATATATTTTACAGCATGAACATACACTACTTCTGCACAAATGATCAAAGCAGATAGAGATGAGTGTGCTTCATGACATGACGGAAAGACACTTCAATTTTACTTTAGAAAGTAGAAGGCACAAGTTTCTCACGGCAGATTTAAGAAATATAAAGAAGCAAATTTCTATTACCTGTTCATATGTGAATATAGTTCGCTTATTGGAGGACGCACTGTCTATCCTTTGGGGGTTTCCTCTAAAACAAAAAGGTTGCATAAAATTAATTTCAGGCAATTTTTATTGGGGAAAAACCTCATCTTTGTTTATAGCAATAAATCAACATCCAAGCAATGAAAGATACAGCAAAGATCACAATAACTTGTTGCCTAAGTACTATGTAAATAAGAATCACCTCATTTAGCATGTCAATGCCATACTATCTTTTCTTTCTTTTTTTTTTTTTTTTAAGTGAGACATAAGCAAAGGCCATTCAATCAGACATAGCTCTGAGACAGCATCGACAGCCATACAAAATTAGAAATTACAAGTTATGTGATTATTATACCCTCAATAGGAATTTCACAATAAAATATATTTAGACATAGGAATAAGACTTCTCTTAGTGCCTATTTGGGGCATGGAATTGGAATTTGCCCCATTAATTTTGTCCTTTCCTTTGGTGCCTACTTGTTGCAATTCCAAGGAATTGAAATGCAACTGCATGGACCTTCTACAATTCAGAAGGGATAGCCTAAAAATTAAAATTCCGAGATTTGGAATTGGGTGATGACAGTCTTGCTCTTGCCTACTTCCGTCTAAATCACAGATTTGATGAAGCACCAGCACACACAACAAGAAATAAACTAGTAGCTTACCACCAGCAGATTCTCTCTCTCTCTCTCTCTCTCTCTCTGTTAATAGATTCAGCTCATTTTACAATTGCTAAGTCTACCCTCTCATGTTTTCTTTCAAGATCTTCAACCACATTCAATAATTCTTCACAATCCCTTCACTAATGACTATTTTTGGGCATTAAAAATACCTTATCCAGGACAAGGCCCCTTACCATATCTGTTTTGGATTTGTCCTCTCCCTTTTCTTTTTCTTCTTTTGAGATCGAATTGGTTCTGTATGGAGCCTTTTGATCCTTGGTTTTTTCTTTGGACACTGATTATGAGTTTAGTTTCTTGCTCAAGTTGTAGTTCACTAGCTTGCATTTTTGGATTTCAGGCAACTTAAAATTGATTTTTCTGGGAATTTGATTTTTTTGGTGTAATATGGTTTGTTCTGCAACTTATATTTATTTTTGGAAATATCTTTTTGGTTTTAAACTTTCACAGTATTATTAATGAGTGGAGCTGAAATTGCAATAGTTGTAGTTTAGAATTGTAATTCTTCAAGCAATCCAAGCACTAGAGATATAATTTTAATATGATTTCAATTCTATCAAAATTGAAATTATCATTGCAATTTGATGACCCAATTCCAGTTCTGAGATCGAAGCAAACCCTTAATAAGGATATTTAGTTAGCATCAAAATTTGTAATAGAATCAAAACTATACATCAAACGTATGGCATTTTATCATCAACATAAAGATGTAAATGTGTGTATTAGGTGCTAATAGATTTCTCTAATTCTAGTTACGCAAACTTCCCACATTTCAAGCTAGGTGTGATTTCGTCTCATTAGAATAAAGACAATACTCTACATCTATCATTGCAAAATAGATGAGTAAGATCAGTCTGTACATGGTGATGCTGTAAATTCACAGCCAGCAAAAAAACACAGGCTCAAGAAGAATGAGTCCATATGCTAAAAATAATAGACTAGGGACAATATGAAAAATAGCATACCGTTGTGTTATGCTTAGCATAGTCCCAGTTTGGTGTTTTTGCCAGTACCACTAATATCAAGGAATGAATATCTTAGCTGGGGTATTATCTCTGAGGGTTTTATATTTGAAAGGCAAGTATTGTTCTTTACTTTTACTATTCTAGCTGCTATACCAACAGGTGACCTAAACTTTGCTACAAAAGATAGTGTCTAATGGAACATAGATTTATCATTTTCTTTTTCCTCATGGGAGAAAAGGGACAATAACAAGAGGGTGATGGTGACACTATCAAAATCAGAAGAAAATAGTATAAATATAAAAATAAATATAATACCTACGCTTCTTACTTTTCAAAGGCTAAAAATCTTTTCCAAGCCATCCATTGCAGTTCTTCCTGTAAGAACAGGATCACAAATAACATATCATCCTAAAAGATGCAACTGAGGAGACCAGAATTCATTAAAAACAGAAAAGGCAAATTCCCAAGTGGGCATTATTTTTCTGTTGAAAGCATCATACAAAGCATGCGATACTTACGAAATGACATAAGAACTTTCACCATGTGATGCTTTTGCAGTAGAACACCTTTAAGGAAAGCCTACCAATAATCATTTTGGATTTGAAACAAAAACATATGTGCTTGGTAAGCTTATAAAAGGAGGATAATTTTAATTTGCTTTTGATTTGAAATCCTAGTTTCATCCCCAATTTTCAACCAGAATAAATACTGGATGCACCAAAACAGAATAAAACCCAATTCCTTTAACTACATAGGGGAGGAGAATTAATTCCTATATTAAGTTGGTTCCCAAAGAAGAGCTGCCTACAGATTTTAAGGCCAACCATCATAATATTCCTTCCACAAAAACCATTCTTTTACTTAGTTAATGTTGATTGCTACGAGGCTTCGGTTATTTAGAAGGAAGACAGAGAAAGAGAGTAAATATGAGATGTGTCAGTTGAAAGCAATTTGCTACCTAGCTTGCTCAGAAGCCTAATCTTTATATACCCACACACCTTGGCATGTTAAAAAACAAATGAGTAACTTTAAACACAATTGTGCACCGGCAACCACAGAACATCGAAGAAGAAGCATATCTCAATAATCACAGAGAATCAGGAAATTGCCTTGGAAGAGCCAGTTGGTAGTACAGCAAGCATATTCCAATCAATTTCATCAACATATTTCTTCCGCTCCCTATAGACAGCCCTAGCACTGTTATATTTTGGTTGATATTCAGATAACAATCCTTTGGCCTGGTTAAGACAACACAATCAGATTGCAGTACGACAGCAAGCAGATTACACACATACATGCGTTCACATATATATGAAACAATATGCCTCATAAATGCACACCATAACCAAAAATTTTACCAATTGCCGGCTAACAGAATTTTCAAAATTTTCGTAGTCCTTCCAGAGTTGCTCAACATGATGGGTAGGAGTAACAATAGATTTTTGGTATGCTTTCCGCACAGCAGTCATACGTTGTGACTCTTCTTGTGCATTTACAGCCTGCAAGATATTCTCAAACTTAGACAAACAATGAGACGATAAGATAATTATTAGAAAACAAAAGGCTAAACAGAAATAATTTTCTCACCCATTCAACTGTTTGCAGCCAAAATTATATATAGAAAACAGGGATCAGAAATTCAACAAACCGGCAGTGACTTCAGAAAGGTGGTGTACTCTATCCATAGCGGCCCAGATGCTATATCTGCTCCTGTAGAAAATGTATCCAAAATAAACAGTCATTACATCATTCCCAGTTAATATTCCTGTCATATGCCTTTTTATTAACATCTACATGTACTTGCACAATCAGTAGCAATGAGAAATTGTTAGTGAGCATTGTCAGGGAGAGCATAGAAAGATTGGTTAGACAGAATTGCTTTTTGGCTGAAAAGAATGCATAAGGGTGGGTGAGAGAAAGAGAGTTTTTACTTTATTTTATCTTTTCAACTTATTTTTATCATTCTTTATTATTTTTCCTTTATAATTGTTGATTTTTTTTAAGTTACTAAATTATTAAAATTGAAGAATCACTTGAATTGAAAGTGTTTTACAAGGTTGGGTTGACATTGTAAGGATTTTAAATTTAAGGTCAATATTGAAAGTTGAGACATATATTGGGATGTTTTTAAATCAACTGAAAATGAAAAACAGCATATTCACATTAATGATAAAGTGAGAAAACACACCAACATAGCCAAGCATGAAATCAAAAGCTTTTCTTGTTTCTTCTTGTCCCTCTACGCCCTTTTTCTCATTGACCTTCCTAATAAACCGAATATAGCAGCGCCTACAAAAAACCAAAAATTATGTGTTTATATATGAAAGAATATCTATCAACAGAAGTAAGGAAAAGAATAGAAAAAGCAAGAATACCTTCTCTCAACAATAAAAACAAATAAAACCCCAAAATTCATAAGTAATTACATTCACATAAGCAATGTTCTATGGTATGTCAGCCAGATATATCCCACTTAAGCCTCTGAAGCAGAAAACTATAATGAAGCGTAATTAACAGTTTTGTCCCACGTTTACTTTATGGTCATAAACTGCCTCTTAAAAATTCCAAGCCTCTTTTCTCCATGCAAAAACTCCTAGCTACTGCAAAGTACAAACATAGCACAAGACTGCAAAATTAAAAGGAAAAAATTGCTAGTGGTTTTTAAACATGGTATCAAAATCTCTCAGCTCAAAATGTCCAAAGTTTGTTCCAATCCTATACACTCCCTATTATTAACTAGATTCCAGCACAGGATAGAAACATATCCAAACAAGTCCACACTTCAAGCCCAGTGGACTTTTGCATAAGGCGATGTATTAGAGATATTAAAACTTAACACTTGGTCACTCACCTACAAGTTGAGCTTTTAAGTGAGTGGTTTTTTTTTTATTAAAATTGCACAGAAAGAGAGGGATTCTTTGCTTATGAAGATACTTCTTTTCCCCTTGTCCTTCCTCTTATTGATGGAATCATTCCTACAGTTCCTTTACTCTTTCCACTTATTACACTCTGACTCCTTCCCCTTGGTTTTTTGAAACTTTATTTGGATGGATTGCTTTTATTTGCTCAAGTCAATTGAGATACATAATTCCCTTGTTCTCCAAGTTAGGTAAGGTTTGTTCCACTTAAATCACAATCCCAAACTGTCAGTTAGGACCATCTTCAAACCATTCTCTAGATTTTTGAGATATTCATTTTGCAGCAGGTCTTTCAAGCCTACTTAGCAATAAAAGAACTGCATGTTTTTAGGATTTCATCCAAACATCATGCACAAACGAGTATAAATAACCAAACAATTTAAGCTCAAAATGACTTCATGATTCTTCTTATCAGTCCTAAACAACAACTTAACTGAAAATCAACAAAAGCTGATAGCTGTTATGTACACATTCAGGAGTAAGGCTGAGGGTAAGGAAGTTTTGTAAGGGTCCAGAATTATGGTCTGTTGATATTCTTTAAAACTCAATTTCAACTGGTAACTATATAAAAATTCAGACTACATCATATGAAATAAAAGGACACAATGAATAAACCATGAAACATTAATATACAAAGACAACACATACCAAAGAGGAACTTGAAGACAATTCAGCAAACACCGGCTAAATATCTGCTTTGTAGCATCATCATTGTTTACAGCCATATATGCTTCCACATATTGCTTCCAAAATTTTGCCTAAACAAGGATAACGGATTCAAAAGGCACACAATGTTTTAAGGAACCACATTCATAGCTCACTAAACATGCTAACTATAAAAGAGAACAGAAAAGACACATTCTTTCCGGCTCAAGGTTATTAAAAAAAAAAAAATTACCAAATTAAGATACACACAACTATAAATATGCTTTTAGTTACAGTAAGGATCCAGCAGATCAAGATTTCAACATGTATGACATTTTATTTTAACAATACAGATTGAATGTATTGTGGCAGAGGACATGAAGTGGACCGACATGTACTAAATGATTTGGGAATTCAATTATAGAAAGGCGGAAGGACAGCGGTTAGTAGAGGAACTCACAGATGTAGGAAACAATGACAGAAGTTGCTCATATATGGGTGCCGCTTGGGTAATGGGCAAATGCTGAAATTTTAAAAGGAATAAATAAAGAAATTAAAAATAGATAAGTAGCCAAAAAAGAAAAAGGAAATAAAGAAACACACAAAATCAAACCTGGGCATTACTGGCTAGAATTTCTGCTGCTTCGACATTGTATTTATCAACCACAACAGCACCAGTTGTTTGATCCTTACATAAAATTTTGAATTCAAATCAACAAAAAGCCACGCTGCAGTCAATCCAAAAGAGACCAGCTCACATACCTTTGTCTCTGGATTCTCCATTTTCTTTCACGCCAATAAACAAATTACTCGGCCTTTGATTTGAGGTTGACAGCTGCGAACATTGAGTTTTACTACCTTCAAGTTGCAGCTGGGCACTACGCAGGTGCAGGGGCAGGAGCCGAAGAATTTCAGATTATAATTGTGAATGCCCATCTCATTGATGGGCCCTCTAGCCCAAACCCATACCTCGAGAGTCGAGTAAACAGCCCAAACCAATAAGAATAACATCTTCCCAACGGACATGAATTGCTAATGTTGTGTATTTCCTATAATACCCCCACAATCGGTGAATCTTCTTAGTAGCCTAAATTACTGTATTCCCTGTAATGCCCCCCACCAATTAATTGATTTTCTATTTTTTTAGCATTCCCCCTTTTTTTAAAAAAAAAAAACGCTTTTTCCCCCTTGTTTAATTCTCCTATGTTTTTATCACTTAATAATGTTTATATTAGTGATAAATCGCGCGTTGTGTAATATAATTATAATAATAAATTTAATATTTATTTTTATTAAATAATTAATTAATTAATTGAATCATTAATTATTATTTTAAAGTTTATTATCAAGTAAATAAAATAAAATAAATTTTTTAAAATTTATAATTGTGTACATATATGTAGTTGTAATAAAAAAATTTATTGATTATTTCATACTTTCATTTTATTTGACATAATTTTAAGAGAAATTTTATTAAATTTAAACAAAATAAATCCTTATAATCAACTAAATAAATAATATTAATTATTTCACAAAAATAAAATTAACATATAATTATGAATTATATTCTATATGTGAAATAGTTATAATAAATGATTGTTTATTGATTTATAATTTTAATCTTATATGGTATAATTTTAAGAAAACTTATTAATTTTTAATAAAATAATTCTTGATAATTTATTATAATGTCGCTAAATTTGGTTATTAGAATTATTTTTTGAAATAAAAACTCTGTGAAAATTTAAGACATTTTTAAAAAAAACTTAAAATATCATAATTAAATATTTTGAGTTCAACCACAAAGTCAAAATATATACCAAAATTTAATTTTGAATAAATCAATATTTTTTTCAACAAAAAATTGTTGTATAAATAGTTAAGAATTATCCATATCCGGTGAGTATACGAAATATTATCTTAAAAAAAAAGGGAATTTGTCTACATTAATGTATATATTGAATTTAAAAAGAATTTGAGTCTTTCTGTGTTTACAAAAATAAATAGTATCATAACATTTGTTCTTGAGAGTCATAGGTAATTATTTTTGAATCATCATTCATTTTCTAAAATAAATCAATTGCTATTCTGCATATTATATGTACTGTAATCACAATTTTATTATATTTTTAGTATGCAATTAATATTATACTAAATCTTATATATTAATTTACTATAAAATAATTTTTTGGTTGAAATAATAATTTTTATATAGAACTCATGTTATATTATATTTATTTAATTTAAATTAGTTTTTAACTGTCTTTGATTTTAAAGATGATATGGTGATTTTAGAAAAATGAATAAAATAAAATAATTATTTAATAAATAATAAAAATTATATAATATCATTCTTAAACTCATGATATTATATATATAAGTAAAAAAATTAGTACTAATTTACTTACAAATGAAAAATATTTAATTGAAGAATTAAAACTAACTTATTGATTCATGAATTTATTTAATTCCCTTGTTTATTTGAACTTACAAGCAGAATTCTAATGTAATTGAAAATTCTTTTTAAGAATTTTTAAAAATATTTATAAAATCTTTTTTTACAATAAATGATTTCAATACATTGTACCTTATATTATTCATTTAAATTAAAATTTATTTTATATATAAATTAAAATCAAGTATTCAATATTTAATGTTAAATTATTAACTAATATTAAAAATTAAATATATCATAATTGACCTAATAATAATAAATGTAAAAATTAAATACTTATACTTACTTCAATCTTAATTGTCATCAATATAAAATTTAAAATTTTAAAAATAAAACTTAAAAAATGAAATAATGATAATTGAGAGTTAAGATTTGCTTGTTTTACTTATTGTTGTTTATTTATTGGTTAATTATTGTTGATTATTGATTGTTAGTTACTAGTTAGTAATTATTGATAGATAATAAATATTTGAGAAAATTATTATTATTGACTATTATTTATAAAATATTTATAATATAGACATAAATTTTAAATAAATAAGTAAATTTTATATTTTAAAATTTAAAAATAATCATCCATTAATTATTTTCTTAATAAGTTAAATTTTGTTTTTCATAATTACATGTATTAAATTTTAATCATGAATATAATAGTAATTTCAAGTAAAAAAAGTCAAATAATATGTTAGATATAAGTTTAATAAATAATTTATCTTTATTATTAAATAAAAATAATATTAAAATAATTATTATATTAGAGTCAAAAGTAAATAGTCAATAATATATTTATCTTTTTATTTAAAGTAATAGAAGAACATATTTATTTTTTTTAAAATTGTAGCTATTACATAGTTTATCAAATATTAATTGTATTTGGAATGAAATGTTGCATTAATTATAAACATCTTTTATACATTTTACAAATAAATAAAAAATAAAAAAATCTTTCAAAAAAGAAAAATGAACACTTTCTTAATTTAAAATGACATGTTAAATAAAAAATAATTTTTCTCTTTATTTTGAATATATATATATATATATATATATATATATATGTTACACTGAATTGTGAACTAAATAAAATCGAAAATTTTAATTTAATTTAATTTAAATATTTTTTGAGTTAAATTTTAATCTTTGATTGAAGTTTAGAATTTAGTTCGATTCTAATTATTTATTTAATTAAAAACTGATATGAATCATGCGTCGTCCTTTTTTAATGTTATTGTATTACTTCTTCTAGAAATAATATATAATGGCACTACACAATAGAAGACGTGGCTGAAAAAATATTTATTTTATTGTAAGAATTGAAAGCAATTAATAATAAAAGTACTGATGAAATACACGCTTAAGATTAGCAAATTTTTTAGAATAATAAAATTACGAAGAAAACAGTAAGTAATTATAAATAAAGACGGAGGGAAAGTAAAGGAAGGGAAAATCCGTGAAGAACAGTGAGTGGGTGCCGGAAAGTTCCGCTGCCAAACAACCATTTTGAATTTGATACGTTTTTTTTAAAATTTTTTTGTTTTAAGAAAAAATTAATATTATTATTATTATTATTATAATTCAAAGCATTTTCCATTTACTTTGTCTTTCCTTCTGGCTGATTGTTGTCGTTGGAAAAATATTGAACTGTGGCGGGTGAGGTTGTTGGCGACATCTCCGGCGGACTCGATATCCAGTTCATTATTATTTTGATAATCAATTCGAGGTATTTCATTTTTGGTCTTTCTTTCATCTGTTGCTTAATTACTATCCAAAACCCTAATTGTCTGTTTTATCCAGTTTGTTTTTTCAGCTTAGCTTTTAATAGTAGTCATAATCTGAATTTTGTTTCCATTTTCAATCTCAAAAAAAACTTACCTTTTTTGTGATTTTCATGTGATTATTAATTAATACTGGTTGGGTTTTTCCCCCCATTAATAGTGAGGTAGTAATTAAGGAGATGGCACTGGCAGAGACATCTGATCAGGAACCAGCAAAAGAAGCTGAGCATCATCATGGTCATGGTGTAAATATAGGGGATGACAGTGAAAATGTTAGGCTTGTTATCTCCAGTGAATCAAGAGCAGCTGAAGCTGAACATACCCATATCTTAACAAATACAGCAAAAATTAAATCTTTCATTTGGTGGATCAAAGCTCTAGTATTATGCTTTCTCACTGTTATTCTTCTTCTCATTTTCCTCAAATGGGGGGTCCCATTTCTTTTTGAGAAGGTACTTCTTAATTAATGTTTTTTAACTTAATTTCGTCTTATGTACTTCAATTTCTACCTTCTTCTTCATATATATGTGTGGTGTATGCTCTAAAAATCCTAGCTTTAACCCTAGGTTCTCTTCCCAATCATGCAATGGGAAGCTACTGCTTTTGGCCGTCCAGTTCTTGCCCTCGTTCTGGTTGCTTCTCTGGCCTTGTTCCCCGTGTTCTTGATTCCATCAGGACCTTCCATGTGGTTGGCCGGGATGATTTTTGGATATGGTATTGGATTTGTCATAATCATGGTTGGAACTACTATAGGAATGATCCTGCCTTATTTGATAGGGCTAGTGTTCCGTGACCGCATCCATGTAAGACCGAACTATCTTCTCTTTTAAACCTACGCGAAATTGAAATTTTAACACCTACACTTGATCTTGGTTTGTTTTCTAAATTCTAAACTTCTGAGAATTATCTTCTGTCGAATGTTCAGCAATGGTTAAAGAGATGGCCCCAGAAAGCTGCTATGATCAGACTCGCCGGGGAAGGCAGTTGGTTCCATCAATTTAAAGTGGTTGCGCTCTTTAGAGTCTCACCATTTCCATACACAATTTTCAATTATGCAATAGTGGTGACAAGTTTGAGATTTTGGCCCTATTTATGTGGTTCTATTGCTGGAATGGTACCAGAAGCTTTCATCTACATCTATAGGTCCGTTCTCTGCATTTCTTGTTACTGTTTGGCCAATTTACTTGTTTATACTTCAATGAAACACAAAATTTGTGGAAAAAAATTCTACTTGCGGCTTAGTTTTGTCTATAAATTTATCCAGTATTTTTTTGCAAAAATGAAATAAATTTCTGAAGTAGTTCCCAACATGTCAAGTATAGGAAATGCCAATGACCTCAGTCACCCTTCTTACATTTTTTATACAATTTTGTGCAGTGGTCGGTTAATAAGGACATTTGCTGAGGTGAAATATAGGAACTACCACTTGACTACGGTGGAAATCATATACAATGTTATCTCCTTCATTATTGCAGTCATAACCACAGTTGCTTTCACTGTTTATGCAAAAAGAGCTTTGAAGGAGCTTGAAAGGGCAGAGGATTTAGAAGAAGTTCCTACCTTTGATCGAGCCAGTCGAGATGGGAAAGCTTCCACTTGAAAGACCCAGTCGTGTAGGTTTGTGATATTTTCGATCATATTCTCTGGATACATTTGTACCTGTAGAAAGATTTGATATAGTAAAAGGGTCTCTTACATTCTCTGATTATTTTTAATATTTTTTACTATTCTTGTTTAGGTTTTTTTCTTGATCTTTGTAATTAGTTACAAGAATATATAATATAGAAAAGGAAATGACTGATTAGCTTATATAAAATAAGATGTGCTGACTTTTGACTGTTGCTTCTTATTGATACTCTAACGTCAGTTGAGTTGTTTAGTTGGTACCGGAAGAAATCATTGAATGAAAGCTTTTGCATTTCTAATAAATCCAGTCTAATATTAGCTTCACATACAGTACACTGGCATTGGAAGCAATGTGGTGGGATAGGTGAAGGATGAGTTGTCTTGCCTTACAGGGGCTGAGGAAGTTTTGAAGACTAGTGATCAATAGAACAAATACGCAAAACCCTTCATCTGAGAAGAGCTCAATAGAACAACTAAGGATAATTCAGTTTACCGCCCTGGGAAACTACAGCATATGAAGGCAAAGTGCTGTAACTGCATAGCACTTGAACAAGCACACTGCATTTTGTTCCATCCATAAACAATGCAACTAATAATGTGGTGCATGCAAGTAACAAACGAACATCATATATATATATATATATGATGTTCGTTTGTTACTTGCATGCACCACATTATTAGTTGCATTGTT
>CATIWR010610176.1:0-12786 GCA_949677035.1 Omphalea diandra | reverse complement strand
AAGTAAATGTTTGATTGTGTGTAGGATGGATAAAACCTATATGCATATGTATTTTGAACATGAATGATATGAGTTATGTAAATGAAAATGGTCGTTACATTTATTGGTATCAGAGCTAAAATGAATTGGTCATTACACTTGAAATGGGCATTGGATCTTACTAACAGGCATTGGAAAAGCTCCCATGATTGAACTAAAGTTTTTGGACCCTCCAATGTGACACTCAATAAGGTAACAGGTGCTGAGGATGTCTAATGGGCATTAAAAGTAGACCAACAATAGTTAAAGTACTATTAAAGATCTTTAAAAAAAATAGAGCTTTAACTTCACACCATTTTAGAAATCTATAACAACATTGTTCATACTTGAATTGAGGTTGAAATTGAAGTCCAACAGATGTTGAGATTTTCCAACAACCATTGAAAATAGTTGAATAAACAAATGAGAAAGTCAAAGGAGGAACATTGAGACAAACTTCTCTTTAATAACTAGTCCTAATGGGCGTTTCAATAGTACCAATGATAGTTGAAGTTGTATTTTGCTTGACAACACCCTTTTTCATGATATCAATGATGGTTGATGACCCAACAACAAGCATGGAGAATTTCTAATGGTGTTGAGCATCTATAACTGAAATATGAATAGATAGCTTTCTTTCAAATGACTAGTTCTTTATTTCAACCTATAACAGGACCCATTTTCGACAAAAACAAGTAGAGAACTATTCCATTAAATAAGTATTCTATTGTGAAAGCTATTTTCAGATGAACGGGGTGAAATGAGATTGACCTAGTAATATAGAAAAGTTCATTGTTCAAAGATTGCAATTGTTATCATTAAAAAGAGTTTGAAGAACAAGCTTTCCAAATATTCTCTCAAAACTCTCAACCAGTTTAGGCATACTTTATGATTGTTCTTTAAAATGTTTATTGATAAAGTGAAATATAGTTACCCTCATATTTAAAGTTCTATTTTGTTTGAGGAAACCCTTAGTTAGGAGATCTCAAGAGATCTTAAAAGCCATATTTGTGAAAGATCCAAGGACTACTAGAAACTACTTTGGGATAAGGTTTTAGGAGCACCTATAAGTTTACTTGTAATGACTTAGTAGTGCCTGAAAACTACTATTGTAAATGTTGTTGATATCACCTTGAGCTATCTAGATAGTGAAGGCTCTAGTGGGAATACTAGAGGGGATGACGTAGCAAGTTGTGTCGAATCTTGTGTCTTGATTCTTCATATTTTCTACACTTAGTTTTAATTGTTTTATACTTTCCATTAGTTGATTCAACCCTCTTTTTAGGGCACTAAAGGACAACAATTGGTATCAGAGCTAGTTTGTTGATCAAAGCTTAAATGCTTAAAGTAAAGATCATGGCAAGTCATGAAGAATCACAATCCATCTATAAGCCTCCATTCTTCAAGGGAGATAAGTATAGGTACTGAAAGAATCGTATGAAGATCTTTCTTAATAGTGAACCATTTGTGGGACATTGTTGGAGAAGGGAGAGAAGTTCCAATAAAACTAATTGGAGAAGTTTTTGTACTAAAGCCTAAAAGTGAATGGACTGCAGAAGAGAAGAAGGCATACCTAAAAAATAGATGAGCAATGCATATTCTCTTCTATGCAATCCACAAATCTCAGTATGCTAAGTTGTAAATGTGTACATCAATTAAAGAAATATGGGATACATTGCATACTAAACATGAAGGAACTATTGAAGTTAAGAAGAAAAATATATAAATACACACATACATGTCTGAAACATTTGTATATCAACCTGGTGAAACTATTACTGAGATGTACAATAGTTTTATAAACATTGTAGGCACTCTCAAAACTCTGAGGAAGTCCTATTCAAATGAGGACATGGTAGCAAAAATTATGAGAACACTTCCCAAAGATAAATGGGAAGCTAAGAAAATATTTATAGAGAAATCAACAAGTTGGAAGCCCTGTCACTTGATAAGCATATGAGAAAGCTATTGGCTTATGAAATCATTCTTGAAAAGCAAACAAAAAACACATGACTAAGAAAGAAAGACTTGGTACGGAAAGCCAAAGAGGTATGTTTGGAATCTCCATCTACTTCTTATTTACTCACATCTTCTTCTTCTAGTAATGATGAACATAGTAGTGATGAACATCTTGCCCTCATCACCAATCAAGTAAAGAGGTTCCTTTCAAACTAAAATAGTAAAAAGGCAAGGACATACAAGAACAAAGGTAGTAAGAGTCAACTCATCTGCTATAGATATAATAAGAAAGGGCATATAAAATCAGATTGTCCTAAGATTAAGAAGAGCAAGTTTTCTACAGGACAACACACTTCCAAGAAAGGAAATGAAGTGTATAAAGCTACTTGGGATGATTCTAGTGACTTCAAACTTGATGAGGAGAAAATAAGAAAGGAGTTAGCTAACCTTTGTCTTATGGCAACTGAGGAGCAATCAGATGAATCTTTGAGTGAACACTAGTCTAACAATGAAAGTGATAGTGATGTCGGAAAATAAGTAATTCCTTTTGATTCCTACTTTAGAGATGAATTGTATTCTATAATCACTAAGCTCATTATGAAAGTTAAGACTCTCAAGTCCAACACTCATTCTCTTAAATAAAAAGAACAAAACTTTAAAAGATTATGCTAAGGGTTAAGAAACTCTAGCTAAGGAGGTTGAGTCTCTCATAATTGAGAACCTTAAGCGTAAGGAAAGCCTTAACAAGTTCACAAAAGAAAATGAGACTTTAGACTCTATCCTTGAGGTTCAAAGGAGCCCCATCAATCAAGCATGGATTAGGTTACAATGCCTTTACTTCAATTGCTCTTACCTTCAAAATAATCTTTATTAAGGCTAAGGAAGATAGAGTTCCTAATCCCATAAGAATGACAAAAGTTCCTGAGAAGGGAAATGCTAAGATAAATGGCACAAAGGGTAAGTCTCAACACATTCACACACAATTGAGACATGTTCCTCCTAAAGCAAATTATGCTTTTATGTACCATTCATACAAGCATAGGAGGCAAAGTATGCAAAGACATAAAACTTGTTATAATTATAGATATAGACGCACACAACATAAGATAACTCCTCACTTTAGAAGTACTCCTAGACGTATTACTCAAAAAAGCTACAAGTCTAGAAGACATTATTTACATTCTCCACCTAAAAGTAGGATACTATCTCATTTTGTTGGTTATTTTTTTTTATTATGGTATATATGGCCACATTATCTATCATTGCCATTTTAGAAGGCATGATGAGCGGTTGGCAAGAGCTAACCCCTTATGACCCAAGAAGGTTTGGGTACTTAAGACATAAGCTTCCTTATTTATAGGTGTGCTTGAAATCCTAAGTTGGAGAGCAAGAGTGGTATCTTGATAGTGGATGTTTAAAGCACATGATAGGAGAAAGGAAGGTCTTCACATAATTGGAGAAGATTGAAGGTCTTGGAAACATGCCTTTTGGAGAAAATGGCAAAGCTAAAATTGTTAGCAAAGGTAAAGTTGGTAGGGATGATGACTCACCCATCTTTGATAAAGTATTGCTTATTAATGGACTTAAACACAATTTGCTAAATGTAAGTCAACTGTGTGATAAAGGCCTCAGGGTTATGTTTGAGCCACAAACATGCTATGTATCAAGGATGATTGACAATAAAATTCTACTCATTGGTAGATAAACACATAATATTTATGTGATTGATTTAAATTCTCTTATTAACCATAACACAAAATGTTTAGTGTCTATAATGGATAAAGGTAAAACCTAGCATAAAAAGCTAGGACATGCTAGCATGGAACTCCTTAATAAACTAAAGAGAAGAAACTTGGTTGAAGGTCTACCTGAAATCAAGTTTGCAAAGGAAGGAGTTTGTGAAGCATGTTAAAAAGGTAACAAATCAAATCTTTATTCAAAGCCAAAAACAAGGTAAGTTCATCTAGACCTTTGCAATTGCTTCATATGGATCTATTTGGCTATATTAGAGTATCTAATTTAGGAGGCATGTATTATGCATTTGTCATAGTAGATGATTACTTTAGATATACTAGGGTATTGTTCCTCCCTCATAAAGATTCTTGTTTTGATGTTTTTAAGACCTTTTCCAAGAGAATTCAAAATAGAAGGATTTGAAAATGTCTTCTATTATAAGTGACAATGGAGGAGAGTTTGAGAATGCTAAGTTTCATAGTTTTTGTGATGAGTATGCTATCTTACATAACTTCTCAACTCCTAGAACACTACAACAGAATGGTGTGGTAGAAAGGAAAAATAGGACTCTTTAAGAAATGGCTAAAACCTTGTTGAATGAGTACAATCTTCCTAAGTACTTTTAGGCTAAAGCAGTAAACAATTCATGTTATGTCTTAAATAGAGTCTTTGTGAGACCCTTGTTGAAGAAAACTCCTTATTAGTTGTGGAACAATAGAAATCTAACATTGCATACTTTAGTGTTTTTGGTTTCAAGTGTTTTATTCTAAAATACTTAGCAAGTTTGACTTCAAATCCATTGAAAAAATTTTGCTTCGATTCTTTACCACTAACAAGGGGTATAAAGTTTTCAACAAGAGAACACTTATTGTAGATGAGTCTATGCATGTTGTATTTGATGAATTTAACCCCCACTTCTTTAAGAAAAAAAGAAGATATTGATGATCTTGCAGGTCCTATGAATGAGCTAAACTTTGGAGAAAAAGGAAAGAATGTGGATAAGCCATAAGACATGAAGAATGAAAGAAATGAAGATCCACCTCTTCCTACCCTTAGTGAAGAGCAAACTCAGGTAGAAAAGGGCTGGATTTTCAAGAAAGATCATCCAAGAGATCTTATCATTGGTGATTTATCAAGTTCGATAACAACTAGATCATCTTTTAGAAATACATGTATTAATCTTGCTTTTATATCCTTTATAGAGCCTAAGACCATATATGAGGCCATTAAAGGTGAACACTGGGTTCTTACTATGCAAGAAGATCTCAATCAATTTGAAAGGAACAAAGTTTGGACTTTAGCTTTGAGACTTTATAATCACTCCATTATTGGAAATAAATGGGTCTATAGAAATGAACTTGATGAACATGGAGATATTGTTAGGAACAAGGCTTGGTTAATAACTAAAAGCTATAACCAATAATAAGGGATTGACTTTGATGAGACCTTTACACAATACCTAGACTTGAAGCTATTAGAATTCTACTTGCATTTGCATCTCATATGAATTTTAAGTTATATCAAATGAATGCCAAAATTACTTTTCTGAATAGGTACATTGATGAGGAAATGTATGTTGAATAACCCTCTATTTTTGAAAGCCATTACTTTCCTAATCATGTGTTCAAACTAACCAAAGCCTTTTATGGCTTGAAGTAAGCTCCAAGAGTTTGGTATGTGAGATTAAGCAACTTTTTAGTAAAGAAAGGTTTCTCCAAGGGTTTGGTTGACACAACTTTATTTTCTAAGGAAATGAATGAGGATCTATTATCAGTGAAAATATATATATAAATGATATCTTATTTGGTGATACTAATGTTTGCTTATGTGAAGATTTCTCTAAGGTAATGAAAAGTGAGCTTGAAGTGAGCATAATAGGAGAACTTAAATTCTTCCTTAGATTGCAAATTAAATAGGGAAAAGAAAGAATTTTCATCAACCAAGCAAAATATATAAAGAAACTAATTAAAAGATTTGGGATGGAAAATAACAAATCGTGTAAAACTCCTATGAGCACTAACATCAAGCTAAGCGTGGACGAACATGGTAAGAATGTAGACCAAAAGCGGTGAAGAGGTATGATTGGTAGTTTATTCTATCTCATAGCCTCTAGACTTAACATTATGTTTAGTGTTTGCTTATGTGATAGATATCAATCTAATCCTAAAGAGTCTCACTTGCATGCTGTGAAATAGATACTCAAGTATCTAGTTGGTACTCCTAACTTAGGACTTTATTATCCTAAGAGTTTTATATTTGAATTGAATGAATTTTTTGATGCTGATTTTGCTAGGTGTACCTTAGATAAAAAGAGCACTTCAAGCACATGTGAATTATTTGGTTAATGCTTAGTGTCTTGGAGTAGGAAAAAGCAAAACTCAATTGCTTTATCAACTGCAAAAGCTGAGTATGTGGTAGCTGGCCTTTGTTGTGCACAAATCTTATGGATGAAACAATAACTTCTTGATTATAAAGTGGTTGTAAATCAAGTTACTATTAAATGTGATATCACTAGTGCCATAAACTTATCTAAGAATCCCATTAAGTATTCTATAAGCAAACATGTAAACATTAGACATCACTTTCTTAAGGATCATGCTCATAATGAAGATATTGTGTTAGAATTGATTGATACTAACTATCAATTGACAAATATTTTTACTAATGTCTTTGTGATGAAAGGATGCAATTCATTAAAAGAGAACTTTGTATGATTGATAAAAGTACCTTGGATTAGTTTCAAATAGGTTATTCTTCTTATTAATCTATTTATGATCTTTGTTGTGTGATACTTGATCATATTGCTTGAATTGATCACCGGTAAAGTCTTTAGATTTATAACTAAAGCTTTCAATAGTGCATGATGTTAATTAAACTGTTTATATGTTAGTTGAATTCATGGTTATTTCATTGAATTTGATTAATAATATTCATCAGCTAAGTTTTCAAAAATGGTTGCAACTTTGAAAATTTTGTTTTAAACATAGTTTTATTTTGAAAAACATGGCCAATAGCTATTATGTTTCTCCTAACGACTGTTGTGTTACTTATTAGTTCCTCATTTTGATTTTATTGGTCTCGATGATTATTGCGAATTTCTAACAACTGTTATTCATCACCCAATGGCCATTGTGAATTAGCTACCATTGTTGGCTAAAAAACACTTACAAGAGCAAGCTAATGGTCATGTTTAACAACCGTTGCCCAACTCATAACAATCATTGAACACTCCCAGTGGTCACATTTTTTAAACATGGGACCATATTGTATTTCTATTTAAACCCCTTCAAACTCTAAAATCATTTTACTTTCTGCATTGCTTTGCTTTTTACTAATCCCTTTCAATTTCTGCTTTAAAATTTTGCATATTCCCTTACATCAAACACTCATTCACATAATCAATGGCACCCAAACCAGACTCCACAAGAGATATAAGCAACCAACTAGGAAGAACCCCCAACCTTTTTTTACCTTTAGCTCCAAAACTGAAGAGAATCTAGCTTTAATGTCGGCTCAATAAAAGAAATAAACTATATAAACTTTAATCCTAGACTCATAGCAGAAAAAGAAGCCTAAAACTAGCCAAGATTCAAAGGGGGAAAGCGAAGGCCTCCCCTCTAAAACTTCTAAACGACATCTTAGAGGTGGGAATTTTTTTGAGTGGAATGACTTGTAAAGATATGGGCTAACAAGAAAGGGTGAAGTGTTAATGGTCAAGATTAGATGAGAATTATTTTGCCATTACAGAAAACCTTATTACCTGGAACTCACATTGTAATACCTCACCGTTTTAGAAGTGTTAGGCAATGATTGTGAAGTATATGCTCAATAAGGCACAATAAAGTTCAGGCTATTTAGGAAGAAGTACATACTCATACCAAATGACTTAACTAAGTGCTTTGATACTACCTCATATAGTTTGACAAAGCCTCCTCTTACCTTTAAAGTTGATGTCAACCAATTTTGAAAATTGAACACTGATAGAAGAAGTAACTATAATAGTAATAATAACAAAGCTTCAAAGATTAAGAGTCAATCTCTAAGGATTTCCCATAAATTCATCGCCTGAAACATCAATGGAATAGGACAATCTAATGAAAATTGCATCATAACTGATCACTTCTACCTTTGGTGCATAATGAACAAATACAAAGTGAATACTCCCTTGCTTTTAATGCAAAGAATAGATGGGTAAGTGGATAAGGCAAACAAATTTCTAATGGCTCATTATATAAAAAAGATTGCAAAGTTTGTGAAAGCAATCCTCCAAACTAAAGTAGAGTTTGAGGAAAAGAATATAGTGCTGGAAAAGCTGCCTCACAATGAGCCCATTTGTGAAAAAATGCTACTAAGCATGAAGATCTTACAAAGGCTTGATACTAGTTTGATTAAGAGGGTACTTGAGGAAAGAGAGGTTCCTCAAGAAGAATAGGTTGATGATAAAGTCAGAGAGTCTATTAGGGTAAGGATAACGACAGTTGAAGGACTAGGCACCTGTGTACCTGCTATATTTCTTCCATCTCTCACTCCTTTTGAACAAAAAGTATTTAAGTGGTTAAAAACTATTACCAATGTTGTTCAAAGAGTTGAGTCCTCTACTACCTCTATACACCAAAAGGTTCAAAAACTTCAAAAAGAGAGGAAGGACATCGATCAAACATTATATTGGATAGTAAAAGGGTTGAATCTACAACTAGAGACTTTAAGTACTCAAGAGAAATAAGTGGTTCCACCTGTGACTAGTCAAGATCCCAAAGATCTTCCTTCTAAGGAACTAGATGTAACATATGAGCCTAAGGAACAAAAGTCCAAGGAGCTAGTAAAACCCAAGAATCAAAAGCACCTCTTGGAACCTCAATCATCCCTGAAACCTCAAGATCAATCTCATATCTCTCTCTTTAAAACATCACCTCCTCATGATGTATAGTTTATTTTATTTCTTTTTGTTTTTGTCCTCATTTACAAAAATAGTTGATGTATTGGACAACATTCCTTTTGTAATAAAAGGTTATCTCTTTGTCTATATTTTCTTTTTATATGATTTATAATCCATTGTTATTGATTTTTGATTCTTTTTGATAATGACAAATGGGGAGAAATAAAAATTGTATGAGTAATTTGAATAATGATCTTTAATTAAAATCATGACCTTAATAGTTTAAGGGCAAGTTATGTTACAAGGGAAGTTTGAACTAATGATGTGCTTAAGAGGTAGTTAAAAAATTGATCTCTTTGTATGATGTACACCTATTGGTTTGGTAAGATTGATTGATTTTGATAGATTATTTGTCATGATAAGAAAAAGGGAGAATGTTGAACCTTTAGGTTCCAAGTCTTGTTTTGATGATTACAAACATGTTTAAGAGCTAACCTTTGTCTAAGTTAGTTTTGTTAATTCTTACAGGTATATAAATTCAATGAACTATGATGATTAGAGAAAGAGTTATGATTGCAAACTGTAAGTATTAAGAGCGCATAGATCAAACAAACTAAGCTTGATAGCCCAATGAGTGTTGCCATTATGCAACAAGCGTTATGACTCCAACAATAGGCGTTGAAAAAACTCAATAGGCATTAGAGTATCACCTTAGCATGAGCAAAGTCTTTTGGATCTCATAACAAGCATTACCCTCTATTATAACAGGCATTAGATAACTCAAACACATGAGCTATGCATAGTGAACTTCATAACGGGCATTACAATTTCACAACGGGCGTTGTTCCTGATCTCATAATAAGCGTTGCATTTTCACAATAGGAGTTAGAATAAGTGACTTAAATTGAGCAAAACTCTCAAGATCTTGAAACAGGTGTTGGATCTTACCAACAATAATTGGAAAAGCTCCCTTGATTGAGCTAAAGTTTAGAGACCCTTCAATGAGACACATTCAATAAGGTAAAAAGTGTTGAGGATGTCCAATGGGTATTGAAAGTGCACCAACAGCTGTTAAAGTACTGCTGAAGATCTTGAAAAAAAAATAAAGCATCAAGTTCTCACCTTTCAGGAAATCTACAATGGTCATTGTTCATACTTCAAGAGGGGTTGATATTGAAGCTCAATAGGCATTGGGATTTTCCAACAACCATTAAAGATAGTTGAATAAACAAAAAAGAAAGTTAAAGGATAATCATTAAGACAAAATGCTATTTAATAGTTAGTCCTAATGGGCAGTTTGTTAATACCAATGATCGTTGAAGTTGTATTTTGCTTGACAATCATCTATTTTCATGTCATTAATGATGGTTGATGACCTAACAATAGGCACAGAGAATTTGCAACAACCATTGAGCATCTATAATTGGAATATGAAGTGATAGTTTTCTTTCTAAAGGCTAGTTCTTTGTTTCAACTTATAAAAGGACCCACTATCTACAAAAACAAGTAGAGAACTATTCCATTGAGTGAGTATTTTATTGTGAAAGCTATTTTCAAATGAAATAGGTGAAACAAAAGTGATCTAGCGATTAAGAGAAGTTTATCATTTAAAGCTTACAAGTGTGATCTTCAAAACAAAGTTTGAAGAATGAGCTTTCTGGATATTCTCTCAAAACTCTCAATCAGTTCAAACATACTTTGTGATTGTACTTTTAAGTATTTTATTGCTTGAGTGAAAAATAGTTACCATTATCTTTAACATTGTATTATTTGAGGAAACCCTTGGTTAGAAGATCTCAGGAGATCTTAAAAACAATATTTGTGAATGGTTTAAGGTAGTACCTATAAGCTATTTTGGGATAAGGTTTTTGTAGCACCTATAAGTCTACTTGTAATGGCTTGATAATGCCCAAAAATTACTATTGTAAAGGTTGTTGACAACACTTTGAGCTATCTAGATAGTGAAGGCTCTAGTAGGAATACTAGAGGAGAGGCCATAGACAAGTTGTGTTGGGCCTCTATAAATCTTATGTTTTGATTCTTCATATTTACTACACTTAGTTTTAATTGTTTTATACTTGTCATTGCCCTATTCAACCCTCTTCTAACAAGCTGGGCCTAATGATAAGCTTTATATATAATTTTTAAGAAATAAGAAGAAAAACCCTAAAATTCTAAGTGAAATTAGGCCATAATGAGTTGGCCACCTAAAAACATACTAAAATCATTAATCCTATTGAAATAAGTAAGAAAAGAAAGCCTTGTGATTGGTCCATAGGTTATTTACGATCACAAGGAAATATCTTATGAGAATCTTTCTTAAGTTGCTTATAACATAAAAGACTAACAAAATATCCTAAAGATATAAGAAAAACTCATTTAGGCCAATAAGGAAGAAGTAGAATAGGATTAGGAAGACAATGCCAACTAAGCAAATCTTTGAAGATCTTAGTCTTATGGCCTTGTGGCCTTTATCATTTTTTATCGAAGCATATCTTGGGCATTTATCCTTTGTCTTTAGCCAAATGGGATTAAAGAAATTGTGCTTTGATCATCTTCGTGAGTTGTGCTCCATTAGATCAAGTTAAACACTCCCTTTAAAAGAGTATAAGCTTTTGTCATTTTGTAGTTGGGCTTTATGCATATTTTGATATTCTTGGGCCAATCCAAGTGTAATTCTTCATTACATGAAAGCTCAAAGTGCATCCTTGAACTTCTTTAGCCTTCCTCTTATAATTAGGCCTTGAAGTTGAAGTGGTTCTTTGGACTTGCCTTAGATGTTTGCATCATTCCATCTTTCCTCAAGATGATTTATCCTCGAATCTAAGCCTATAAGAAAGCAAAAACCAAATACAAGTCTAACACTAAAAGAATTCTTAATTAAAACTTACCATGCAATTACAGTCTTTCAACTCGGATCAAATATAACTTACATGAAACCACCTATAATAGGGTAAGTACACGCAAAATCTAGCAAAAATTTAGTAAAAAGAGTTTGAATCAAATACAAACATCTAAAATAAACCCTATTACATGTTTTCCACCTAGTATGAAGAAACACTAAAGCAAAGAATTTCCTCAAGACAAAAACACTAGATAAAGAAATTATAGATTTCAGACAAAAATTAAAACTCTTAAAAGAAGTAGAAATGTTAGAAATGAAGGAATTCTTGAAATCAAAAGTAAAATTTCCATGTAACCAACATTTAAATCCAAAAGAAGTATCAAAATAAATGTTTTGAAACATAAAAACTAGAATCAAAAGGAAACAAACATTTAAAAGAAGAAGCAAAAGTGTTAGAAACACAAAAAGCTTTAAAGAACTTTCTTTGTTAAAAACATGTTTTATGAAAAGGAAAACAAAGACTAGATTTAAAACATGGAAAACAACTAAAACTAAAAGAGAAAAACATAAAAAGAAGAAGATAATCATTTTAAACACAAATAATTTTTAAAAATCTAAAGACATGAATTTATAGAAGTAACAAACATCTATCATTAAAAGAAAACCTAGAAATGCTAATCCTAAGATGAAATAATGTCTAAAATTTAAAGAAGGAATGTAAAAACCAAATTTAAAATGAAACAAACACCTACGGGAGAAATTACAAACATAAAAACTAAAAATGAAAAAGTTTTTCCTGTAAACTATGCATTCAAATAAAAAAGAAACTTATGACCAACACTAGAATCAAAGCACAAAGAAGTTTTAAATATTTATAGTGAAAAGAAAATTTAAAAACGTAAACACAACCTCTAATAGAAGCAAACAAACGTTTACTACTAGAAGTAAACCGATAAAACATAAAAGAAAAATTTGAAATGTAACACTTAGAATAAAAATGTTACAAACATTTAAAACTAGAAGAAGAAATATTAAAAAAAAAGTTAAAAGAAGAAAAACAACATTTAGAACAAAAAGAACACTAAAAAACCTTAAAACAATAATTAAAAGATGAAAAATACACATTTAGAATAAAAAAAAAATTTGTTGTCATCAAAATAAGAAGAAAAAGAAATCAAACATTTTATATCAAAAGGAGAAGGACTAAAAACATTTAAACAAGAAATAAAAGAATTACTGTAACGTCCATCTTCATATTTGCTCTGATACCAATAAATGTAACGACCATTGATACCACTGAATGTTAGCTTTTTTTTTGTTACCACAATCTGTAATGCTACAATCGGTACCTAAC
>CATIWR010610175.1:0-11660 GCA_949677035.1 Omphalea diandra | reverse complement strand
AAAAGTCATGTCATGTTCATATGCATGTCCCTATGGAACCTATCCCTGCTCTGATACCAATAACTGTAACAGCCATATTCATTTACATAACTCATATCATTCATGTCCAAAATACATATGCATAAAGGTTTTATCCATCCTACATATACAATCAAACATTTATTTAATGTACATATATATATATATATATATGACACAAGGAGAGAGAGAGTTTGGATTCAGCTGACGAGCTGTGGTCCATATGTCTCAATGTAAAACTGAAAGCACCAAAGTGTCCAATACCACCAACTGTAACTATCATCTTTAGTTGCAAATCATAGCATTTCATGTTCAGAAATGCATACACATTAAGGTTTATTCATCATACATATATAATCCCATATGTAATTAATGAGACATGTGTTAACTAATGTCAGGACCAGTGACCATAACTAGTTCCTATCAAATGTATGTGCATGACCCAAAGAGAGAGAGTTGAAATTCAGCCGACGACCTGTGGTCCATATGTCTCAATGTAAAACTGAAAGCACCAAAGTGTCCAATTCCAATTCTTTAGTAAATGAAAAAAATTTTACGATTTGGTGAGTCGCGACTCAGTGAATAAAAATAATAATCAAATTCTCATGGCATAATCCATAATCAAATATCATCAAGATACATTACAAGTATAACAATTGACTATGTAAGTGCAAATGCAATAGCTTTGTTTTTATCGTGATCGAGCAAGACAAATATTGCTCTCGAGATATTCATGTGATTCATGTAACATATGATTTGGGACCTATTGGTCCATCTTCCTGTAATTCATTTGACATATGATTTGGGACCTATTGGTCCATCTTCCTGTAATTTATTTGACATATGATTTGGGACCTGTTGGTCCATCTTCCTGTGATTTGCAAGTGTTTGACAAGTCGGTCACAACGCCTTTTTAGTTCCATATGTAAGTGTTTATTCACCAATGATATATCAAGTAATTGTTAAGAGCATTTGATTCTCACTTGGCCTGTATTCCCAAGTAACATGTAACAATTCAATCATATATATACATGTAATATAACATAATCATATTATATCGATGTAACATGTAACAATTCAATCATTCTCACTTGACTTATATTTTCATATAACATGTAACAATTCAATCATATATACATGTAATAGCACATAATCAAATTATAAAATTATCATACTCACACATTGAATCAAATTATGGTTTTTTCTCACACACATTGAATCCAATTATTGTTTCTACTGACACACATTAAATTCAATTATTGTTTCTACTCACACACATTGAATCCAATTATTGTTTCTACTCACCTTTTGATGCTACCGACCTTTATGGTAGGGCTTCTTCACAGTATTGAGACCCTAGAATTTGATACATACATGGTTACAAGTATGTCAAAATGATTATGAATGCTTGGTGCATGATCCATGCAAGTGGACCTATGTTTATGCATATATTCCTAATATGGCAACCTGAGCTTGCTACACGGTCACAACAATAACTCTCGATATACTTATCCAAATGGCTTGATTCTTTTTTTCAAACAAACTAGACATATAATGGGACAACATAGTCAAATTTTAGGCTAATATCAGATATACATAAAATGTGGTGAATTTTTAAATGTTGCCCTCTTATAGTGTCCTCTCAATCTGAGTAGGTCTTATATTCTTAAGCATATCTCAAATTGTACTAGTCCAATTGTAATAATATTCTACCATCAGTTACAAAACATATAAATGAACATTTTTTTCATGTTTTACTCATTATCCATTTCAGTCTATAAGGTCACGAAAACAAAGGACCAATCTCGGGACAAGTAGGTTCATAACATGTTGATAACCAGTCATGATGAAGAGACATCATCTTAACAACCATGCCAAATTTGGCAAACCTATTTCAAAGGTATGTACATAATACATAAATGTATAACTTTTAAGTTTGGAGAATCATCAAATTCAGAATCTATGGCCATCAAATGCTTGGAAAATAGATTCAAAAGAAAGGTGGGTTTTACCTCGGTGCAGAGTCAGTCCCAATCAATGAGCCATAACTCTTTCGACACAGTAAATCAATCAAAACTGGTTTACAGGTGTTTAAAGAGGACATAATCCTACAAATTTCATGTTTTACACTTTGTCAAAATCAGAACATAAAGCCATCAAAATATAAGAAAATAGAAGATTGAGATCATCTCGGTTTGGATTTGACCTAGTCCTACTAAAGGGGTCATATCTCCTCACATACACAAAATCAAGCAAAACTATTTCATACACATTTATATGAGACATAAAGCTACAACTTTCATATTTTACACTTTCCCTAATTCCTCTTCTAGGGTTACAAAATCATGGGTGAAAAATTCTGCTCTAACAGCAAAATCAACAGAATCAGCTCTTGTTCTCTTAGATTACAACTTCCATCCAAGAGCTCTACTTCAATTACTTCATAATTCTCACTAACCATGCATGATTAACATGTCATGAGAGGTTAATTCCAATTGAGAGGAAGATAAATTACTTACCTACTGTCCCAAAATTAGAAAACCTTAGGCAGCTCACTCTTCTTCCTATCTTCTTCTTCTTCTTCCTTTTCTTCTTCTTCTTCTTCTTCTTCTTCTTCTTCTTTCCTTTGCTCTCTCTTTGTTTCTGGTGTAACCCACATTTTTCCCCTTAATTCTGACCCTAATTAGTAGATAAAAACTTATTATAATAATATAAAATCATGGTGTTTCATTTTCATTGGTTGGAAGGTCACTTTTCCTCTTTTGGTCCCTCTTCTTCACTCCTTAAGCACTTTCATCTATCTCCTAATTCCTAGATGCTCCTTATACTTTTAGATGATCTCTCAAACACCATTATTTATGATGCTATAATAAGTACACAACATGAAATAATTTGTCATATAACTATGCAAACATTGCATATATGTTCAAGCATCCCAAATGCGACGATGCAATTGTCATTGTCGTGTTTTTACAATTCACATGTTTAAATGATTATTTATCCTATGCATATGTTCATGTGAGATTTCATATCATTTATGCAATGAATATATTCATGTGATAATGCCAATGAATAGGGATAGGGATGTTACAGTTATAGGCTAAGGTACGAGATTTAGGATCTCATTATCAATAAGACTATTGTTTCACCAAACTCTAAAAGAATAAGCATAAGGGGAATCCACTCCTAAACTATCACAATTTCTACCTTGAACTAAGGAATTTTCATGATTGATTCTGGGATTCTTAAAGAGGTTGTGATGGCCACCTTTGAGAAGGTAATCCCTATGAGAGTTATAGTTGTTACTTATGCCATTTATCCTTAGGAAAGCATGAATGAAGAGATAGAAGAAGTGAAAAGAGAGAGAGAATGATCAAGTTATGGAAGAAGAGCGATGAAAAGAAAGAAGAGGAATAAGTGAATCATGTGACTAGAAGTGGAAAGTACTGCCCGGATAGAGAGTCTCCAAAAGACCCATGTGTTGAGAAGGAAGTGGACAAGCCCAAGGTAAAGGAAAAAGAGGAAGAGACCATTTTGAGGTAATTGAAGAAGATGCCAACTTAGATTAGTATGTAGGAATTGCTCATTACTTCCCATGAACATAATAGAGCCACGATTGAAGCTCTGTCAAGTTTGATTTTCTCCAAGGTAGCTACACTGAGGGACATAATTGCTTTGGTTACCAATAAGGGGAAGATCACTTTTTTTATGAAGATCTATTACTAGAAGGAAGGGTCCATAATCTAACTCTATTCATTAGAGGTTAGGTGAAAGGGAGGGAACATCGTACATAATGGTTGATGATGGGTTCAAGATCAGCATTTGCCCTTTAAAGCTATTGCATAAGTTTGAAGTGTTGGAGAAGGATATATAATCTTTAGACAAGATTATTAAAGCCTATGATTGTTGGACTAGGTTGGTCAAACATAAGTCAAAACTCTTTTTTGATCTTGACAATATAGATTGAAAAGTTCTAATATCAATTTCAAGCGTTGATTATGTTGACATTTAGCCAAGAACTCATTGAAAGTTGAAGGGAAGCATTTTTCTCAAAAATTGAAATTTTGTATCCTAAATTGTGATCATGAATTAGAATGTCGAGGCTGCTATCTAGGAAAAAGTTGGACCAATTCTAGTTGGCTAGTTTGCAATGGATGTCATGTCTAATGTCGTGACCACTACTTTTTATATCTATTTATGGGAATTCAAGCCTTCAATAATATTATAACATATGTCCCAAAGAACCATTGGAACATCAAAATTCACAATGGCAAAATAATGGTCAAGATCACTATTTTGATGCAGCAACATATTCATTTTGGCAAGCAAATTCGCAATGGGTATTACTTCTAAAGGAGAAAACTAGAAACCGTAACTTTCATTCATGCTCAAGCGACCTAACAACTTTTTTTTTTTGAAAAACCAATGATTTATGCCATGTAGATTAGTCGTTAGATACAAATGAAGTTCTCCACTGTGAATGAGCTAACTTTAGGCTTATGTGAATATCGTGACCGCGATTACGGAGTCTCGATTGCAACCTCTGTCTGACAAGCATTAAATGTTAGATTTTGCCACCAACTTTGGAGATTATGAACTAGTTTTGTCTCTAACATTTCTTGGGTGGGTATAACCTATAAATACTCCATCAAATGGACTTAAACGCAAGAGAATAACATTCATTATAGCCAAACTCTTACAAATTTATTTCTCAAATCTTAAAGCATTCAATTTTTTGTATTTGAGTTGTTGTTTGGTGTAAACATTAAATACCATTGGATTTAGGTTTGAGAGTTAGCCTTTGATTGCAAAACTCTTGTTTAGGTTGAGTGTTGGCCTTAGGAAACATTAGTGAGATTAAGTGTGAGCCTTTGTAAAACATAAATTGTAAAAGTTTGGTGTGAGCTTCCAAAACACCATTTAGTATTAGTGGAACACCCAATTGGTAGAATTAGAGAGTAATTGTAGGGTTGGTTAATACCTAAAGCACTATAAATTTATTATATGTTCTATTCTTCTTACTTATTCTAAAACCTAAATCAGTAACCTTCTCTCTAAAATTTTAAATTACATACCAATTCAACCCTTCCTTTTTAGTACACAAGGGCCAACTAATGGTATTAAAGATTCTTCTCAAATAAAGCATTAATTGAAAGAGAAAAGATTATGGCATAAGATGGAATCCACACTTACCTCAAGCCTTACTTTGATGGATTTGACTATACTCATTGAAAGTATAGAATGGAGATGTATCTAGATAATGATGTGGTGGATTTATGGGACATTATAGTAAAAGAATGGATGCCCCAAATCAAAGTGGTAGATGATAATGAAGAGTTGATTCCAAAGGAAGAAAAGTGGAAGATCATAGAAGGTCAAATGGCAAAAACAAGAAGGCAATAGCCATTTTCCTTAGTTCCTTAATCAAGAGAAGAGATTGGTATAGTTTACAATTGCTAAACTGCTCATGGGATATGTAAGGCCTTGGAAAACTATCATAGGGACACTACATTTCTAAAATCAAGTAGATTAGAGATGTATGTGACGAAGTGGGAGCTTTTCATAATGAAAGAAAATGAAAGCATCACCAACATGACAAATTGATTCCTATCCATTATCATAAACATGAAGAAGTTTGGAAGAATTCTCACAAACCATGAGGTAAACACTAAAATTTTTAACTCTCTTCTTTTTGAGAAGTTTGGTGCTAAAGTTTGTAGCATATAAGAATCCAATCTGAAAATTAAAAAGGTACAAATGGATGTCCTTATAGGTAAGCTACTTACTCATGAACTAGCCTTAAAGAAGGATGACGAGAGGATGAAAATGAGAGGTCAAGGAGATAAAAATGAAAAAGTAGAAAAAAGACATTTTCTCTTAAGTACTAAAACAAAGACAAGGAGGTTAAAGTTGCCTCTAGTAATAATGATGAGAGTGAGAAGGAGCAAGAAAAGATAACAATGCTTTCAAGAAGAACCAAGGAGCTCATAAAGAGAAGAAAAGATAAGAGAAACTATAAAAGTTCATCTCCCAACTTTAAAGAAAAGAATAATGATGTGACTTGTTTTGAATGTAGGAAGTAAGGGCACATCAAATCTGAATGCCCCAAATTTAAAAAAGTGGGACAAGAAAAAGAAAAGAGGGGTTCAAGGCTACTTAGGATGATAGCTCAAATGAGGAAGAAGAAGATGAAAAGGTTACCAACCTATGTTTTATGGCACAAAAGGACTCTTTTAATGAGGTAAGTACTTTTTCAAAATCTTACCATGATTATGATGAGTTAGTTGATTTATATGATGAGCTTCTTAAAGCTTTAACCTTGAGATGTGATAAATATAAATCTCAAATGAAATCTTATAAGAAAAAATGCTCAAAACTTGAAGATGAATTTAAAAGTTTAAATGATCTTATAACTGACTTGAGAACTTTTAATGAAGATCTTAAGAAATATTTAGAAAACCTTTCAAAAATCTCATCCTCTTTCGATTCTTTGAGAAAAGAAAATGACATTTTAAAAGATAAAGTTATTGAGTTTAGAAATTTCATCTTAAAATTTCACAAAGGGAAAAAGGCTTTAGATACTGTCATAATATCTCAAAGACCAGGCTTAGTGAGACATGGTTTAGGCTTCAGTGGAGCTTTCTCATCTACATCTTTTCCTCTTATATTCATTAGAGCTTCTATACGTCAAACTTTTAGCATTGAGGTTTTTAGGAAAAAGAGTGCTCCTAGCCCTAAGCCTTTTAAGCCTAAGGGCAAAGGGAAGGCACCCTAATGGTCTAGAGCTAACCCTCAAAGAGCCAACCATGCATAAGTAGACATAAAAAGGCATGTTCAATCAAACACACACAAGAACTTTTTTCTACTGTTCATCACTCTTGCACTTGTATGCACTCTCATAACCAAAGTATAAGAAGGCCTTAAACTCATACTAAGGTTGTGCATAGGAGAAAAACTTACAAGTCTAAACTTTAATGGCACTATTGCATGAGATATGGTCACATAAATGTTTTTTACTACATTATGAAGACATACCTCAAATTGGAGGACCCTTCTAAACCTAACCTCCAAGGACCCATATATGTTTGGATACCTAAACAAAGGTGATATGTTTTTGTGTTATAGGAAAGCTTGAAAACCATCCAAGAAGACAATGATTAACATATGGATAGTGGATGCTCAAAGCATATGGCAAAAAATAGAAAGTTATTCATATCCATCAAAGAAAAAAAATTATGGCAATGTTCCATTTGGAAATAATAACAAGGGTAAGGTAATTGGCATTAAAATTGTTGGTATGAAATGTTGTTCTCTGCTTGATAATGTAGTTTTAGTTGAAACATTGAAACACAATTTATTAAGTGTAAGTCAATTATGTGACAATGGTAATAAAGCCACCTTTGACCCTAAAGAATGTCAGGTTACCACATTGGTGGATAAAAAGATAGTCTTTAAGGGTGAAAGGAGAGGTAATACCTACCTAATTTACTTAAAAAATTTGGCTAACCAATCCTTTAAGTATCTTGTTTCTATTAGTAATGAGTCTTAACTTTGGCATGGAAGACTTGGACAAGCCAGCATGGAGCTTTTTCAAACTTTAACAAAATGAAAGCTAGTAGAAGGTGTTCCAAAGCTCAAGTTCACCAAGATAAGACATTTGGACCTTATCAAATAGGGAACCAACACCAAGTATCCTATAAGGCAAACAATGTTATAAGTACTTCTAAACCTCTTTAACTCATCCATATGGACATAGTTGGACCTACTAGGAATGCTAGCTTAGATGGCAAGCATTATGCATTTGTACTTCTTGATGACTACTCTAGATTTACTTAGGTATCATTTCTTGCTTATAAGAGTGGTACTTTTGATGCCTTTAAAAGCTTTGCTAAGAGGATTAAAAAAGAAAAATGTTACTCCATCTATTAGGAGTGAGCATGGAAAACAATTTCAAAATGAATCTTTTGAAAGTTATTGTTTAGAGAATGAAATTTCTTATAACTTTTCTACTCTTAGAACACCACAACAAAATGGTGTTGTAAAGAGGAAAAATAGAACATTGGTAGATATGACTAGAACTATGCTTAATGAGTATTCTTTGCCAAATTACTTTTGGACCAAAGTGATAAATACTTCATGTTATATCATAAATTGTGTTTTCAAAAGACCCATTCTAAAACAAAACTTCTTATGAGCTATGGAATGGAGAAAACCTAAGCTTTCATATATTAGAGTATTTGGGTAGAAGTGCTATATATTTAATACCAATGACAACTTTGGAAAATTTGCCTAAAAAATTGATGAGGGTATTTTTCTTAGCTATTTCACCACTAGAAAAGCTTATAGAGTGTTTAACAAAAAGTCTATGGTGGTTAAAAAGTCAATGAATATTGTTTTTGATGAGTTTAGCAAACTTGATCATGGGAAAGGTTTTTTTGTTAATAATCTTGTAGGTGACTTTGAAAAGTTGGAAGTTGATCCTCCACTTAAGAAAAATATGATTGAACTTAAAGATAATGAGCTACCATAAGAAGATGAAGCTCAACTATAATAAGAGGAGAACCAAACTCAAGGACTTTTCAGGGATTAGAGATACTCTTAGGATCACTTAAAGGATCTTATCATTAGTAAGACATCTAAAGGAGTAAGTACTAGTGCTCAATTACATGTATTAGATAATAATCTTGCTTTTGTTTCTCAAATTAAGCTATAGTCTATTAATGAATCTCTTGATGATGAAAGTTGGGTGATTGTTATATAAGAGGAACTTAACCAATTAGAGAGAAACAAAGTTTGGGAACTTGTTCCTAGGCCTAAGGGATACCCAGTTGTAAGTTGCAAATAAGTGTTTAGGAATACGTTAGATGAGCAAGGCTTCATCATAACAAATAAAGCTAGATTGGTTGTTAAGGGATACAACAAAGAGGAAAGCATTGATTGTGATGAAATATTTACCCTAATGCAAGATTAGAGGCCATTAGAATTCTTCTAGAATTTGCATGTCATATGAATTTCAAGCTTCTTCAAATGGATGTGAAAAGTGCATTTCTAAATGGTTTCATTGAAAAGGAAGTTTATGTTGAACAACCTCTAGGTTTTGAGTCTCATAATTTTTCAGATCATGTTAGTAAAATTAACTAAAGCCTTCTATAGTTTGAAATAAGCTCCAAGAGCTTGGTATGAAAGGCTTAGTTCATTTCTTTTGCAAAATGATTTTAAAAAAGGCAAGGTTGACACAATTTTATTTATGAAAAAGAACAACAAGGATATACTCATTGTGTAAATATATGTTGATGATATTATATTTGGTTCTACTAATGGATCTCTTTATGAGAAATTTACTAGGTGTATAACTAGGGAGTTTGAGCTAAGCATGATAACTCAAGTTCTTCCTTGGTCTTCAAATCAAGCAAACTAAAGAAGGCATCTTCATAAACCAAACTAAGTATACGAAGGATCTACTTAAAAGGTTTGGCATGGATGGATGCAAAGTAGCAAAGTCACTAATAAGTGCAACTATCAAGCCATACAAGGATGAATCGGGTAAGCCTATTAATGAAAAGAAACATATAGGTATGATTGGCTCTCTTCTCTATCTCACTGCATCTAGACCCAATATCATGTTTAGTGTTTGCTTGTGTGCTAGATTCTAATATTATCCTAAGGAATCTCATTTGAATGTCATTAAAGAAATTATGAAGTATTTTCATGGCACATTGCATTTAGTATTTGGTATCCTAGAAATTCATTATTTAGTCTTCTTGAATATTCAAATTCAGACTATGCGGATAGTTTAATAGATAGGAAGAGCACTTTTAAAACTTATCAATTCATAGGTGAATGTTTAGTGTCTTGGTTTAGCAAGAAGTAAGTTTCAGTTGCCTTATCTATTGTTGAATCTGAATATATGACAACCAGTTATTATTGCACAGTAGTTCTTTGGATGAAGTAATAACTCAAGGACTATGGCAAAAATGTTGATCATATTCCCATCAAATGCAACAATATAAGTGCAATAAAATCTTTTAAAAACCCATATTCAACATTAAAGAAGCAAGTATATTGATATTATACATCATTTTTTAAGATATCATGCTCAAAATGGTAATGTGGTATTAGAATTTATTGACACCAATCACCAACTTGTGGATATTTTCACTCAACCCTTTAATAAAGAAAGAATGAACTTCATTATTGGACTAAGTTGGTTAAACCTAAGTCATAAACCTCTTTTGATCTTGGCAATAGAGATTGATCAGTTCTAATACTTTTATTAAGTGTTGTTTTGTAGATTCTAAGTTAGTTTTTTCATTGGAAGTTGAATGGAATTTATAATCTCCAACCTTGAGAAGTTCATCCAAATTCACGGTGTGTTTATCCTAAATAGCGACTGCGAATCAGTCATAAGGATAGATGAAGCTAGGCTAGAGGAATTCGTAGGCGAATTCATAGCTGCGACCTAGCCAAAGAAAGTGAGCATAAGTTACAGAGGAATTTACGATGGGTATCGCATTTGGTTCGTGACTACAACTTTCATAGTGACAGAGGAGAGAACCAAAGTCATAGCCATAGTAGGCCAAGTGTCTAAGACATCCATTGAAGATCAAAAATCACGAGTGTGAATTTATGGTTGCAACCGCAACTCAAGAAGCTGAAATTTCATCTTCAAACAGAGAAATTTGTGGTCTTAGTCTCACCTAAAGCAAAGACAACTCACGACTATGACTTTTAAGAAGCAGGTAGAACACAACAACTACATTTCTTAGACAACTAATGAGCAGCTGACACGTGGACTAGCCGTTAGACACAGGACGGGGTTTTCTGCCATGAATTTTAGCTTCTCAGTGCAAATTGGAAATTCGCAACTGCGACTTTTGCCTGACAAGCATTTAATGCCAAATCTACCTAGCACAACTTAGAGATTTATTGATAGTTTTAGAGTAACGCCTCTTTGGTGGATATGGGCTATAAATACTCCACTAAACCTATATAATAATTTGTAACCAAACTCTTACAAATTTGCTACTCATTCTTTCATTCTCATTTATGTGTTATTTAATTGTTAGGTGTGAGCAATAAACACCATTGTAAGAGGTTGAGAGTTAGTCTAGATTCAAAACTCTTATAAAAGGTTGAAATGTGAGCCTATACAAAACACTTGAGAGAGGTTGTTGTGTGAGCCTAGAAAACACAAATTGTAAGGTTGTTGTGTGAGCCATAAACACAAGTTGTAGAAGTTTGGTGTGAGATTGTAAACACTATGTAACGACCATTTTCATTTACATAACTCATATCATTCATGTTCAAAATACATATTTATATAGGTTTTATCCATCCTACACACAATCAAACATTTACTTGATGCACATCTATGTATATGACACCAGAAGAGAGAGAGTTTGGATTCAGCCGACGACCTGTGGTCCATATAAAATGATGTAACTCTGAAAGCACGAAGGTGTCCAATTCTTATTCTTCGGTATCTAAAAAATTTTTTGCAATTTGGTGAGTCGCGACTCAGTGAATAAAAACAATAATTAAATTCTCATGGCATAATCCATAATCAAATATCATTAAGATACATTGCAAGTATAACAATTAACTATGCAAGTGCAAGTGCAATAGCTTTGTTTTTGTCGTGA